>JAXIVD010000683.1:95000-97500 GCA_036785275.1 Cancer borealis | reverse complement strand
TGGTCTACAATATTCTGCCGGAACACCTGGCAATTCATTTCTTAAGTGTGGACCGAGCGGCAGATGTGAGTGTCTTTCTATGTATTTATATTGTACACAGAGAGAGAGAGAGAGAGAGAGAGAGAGAGAGAGAGAGAGAGAGAGAGAGAGAGAGAGAGAGAGAGAGAGAGAGAGAGAGAGAGAGAGAGAGAGAGAGAGAGAGCGAGAGAGAGAGAGAGAGAGAGAGAGAGAGAGAGAGAGAGAGAGAGAGAGAGAGAGAGAGAGAGAGAGAGAGAGAGAGAGAGAGAGAGAGAGAGAGAGAGAGAGAGAGTGTGTGTGTCAGTCGATTAGATAACAATAATAACGATAATAATAATGACTTCTAACCATCAAACACTTATAACTTAATAGAATCATCTTATCAAACACTACACATTTCTCTCTCCTCTATACATACATAACCTAACCTAATGTATTTCCCCTTTCTAGGAGCTTTACCACGAGGAATGTGAGAGTGTTTGCATTCTGTTTGCCTCCATTCCTAACTTCTCGGACTTCTACGTTGAACTTGAGTCTAATAATGAAGGTGTGGAGTGCCTGCGTCTCCTTAATGAAATCATCGCAGACTTTGATGAGCTACTCGAGGAAGATGCGTTTAAGAATATAGAGAAGATTAAGTCCACGGGAGCGACGTACATGGCTGCTGCAGGTCTGTGTGTGTGTGTGTGTGTGTGTGTGTGTGTCTGTGTGTGTGTTTTGTGCAAATGGAAAATCAGTTATGGTTATAGAAGGTAATAAAAAAGATATTCACTTGTATTGCTTGCTAGTTTCCAAAGAATATAAGTGTGTGTGTGTGTGTGTGTGTGTAATTGCATCATTCAAAACCTAACTTAAACATAATAATTACACTTCTAAAATCATCAATTACAACATTACTTTACACTAAATATTCCTCTTTTTTATTCATTATTTATCCTTCAATTATTCCAGATGTTAATTATTTTTTTCTTTATCCATTCCAGGTATTAATTATTTTTTAATTTATCCACTACAGGTATTAATTATTTTTTAATTTATCCATTCTAGGTCTGACCAAAGCCACCAGAGACCTTAAGAACTTCAGTCACGTCACAGCCATGGCAGACTACGCACTGCGCCTCAGAGACCAGCTGGAGTATGTCAATGAACACTCTTTTAATAACTTCAAAATAAGAATAGGTAAGTGAGAGTGAGGTGAGGAAAAATGGGAGTTGATTTTAGTGTTTGTAACTGTATTATTATTGTTATTTGTGAGATGTTAGTCAAAGGTGATTTTATTTTGGTATTTTGAAAGTGTATGTATTGAAGTATTATTGTTATTAGTGAGATGTGAGTCAAAAGTGATTTTATTTTGGTATTTTGAAAGTGTATATATTGAATTATTAATATTATTTTGTGGATTATTATTGTTATTAGTGTCATTGATGAATTATATAGTTTCTTTGATGAATTCTAAGTTAGTTTTCTTAGCTAGTCTGAAAAATACAACTAGCTAAGCACACACACACATATACACACACATACATTACCTAACCTACCCTATCCTAACACACACATACACACACCTCCTCACCCTAACCTTCCCCCACACCCCCAGGCATCAACATTGGTCCTGTGGTGGCGGGTGTGATTGGTGCCCGCAAGCCTCTGTATGACATCTGGGGGAACACTGTCAACGTGGCATCAAGGATGGACTCAACGTGGGAACTGGACAAGATTCAGGTGAGGCGAGAAGGGATTTATATAAGTATGGAAGGAGATTTTGAAGTGGAATTATTAAGTATTGAAGTAGAATTATAAGGGTTTAAGTAATTTGAAGTAGAATGATTAAGTATTGAAGTATAATTATAAGGGTTTAAGTAATTTGAAGTAGAATGATTAAGTATTGAAGTATAATTATAAGTATTAAGGTAGAATTATTGGGTGTTTGAGTAGAATTATGAAGTATTTTAGTAGAATTATAAGGGTTTAAGTAATTTGAAGTAGAATTATTAAGTAATTTGAAGTAGAATTATTAAGTATTGAAGTAGAATTATAAGTATTGAAGTAGAATTATTAAGTATTGAAATAGAATTATTAAGTATTGAAGTAGAATTATAAGTATTGAAGTAGAATTATTAAGTATTGAAGTAGAATTATTAAGTATTGAAGTAGAATTATTAAGTATTGAAGTAGAATTATAAGTATTGAAGTAGTTGAGAGTAGAATTATATAAGAAGAAAGATGTATAAGACAGACAAAGGAAGATAAGACAACAGGAATGGAAGGAAGAAGAGTAAACACAGATAAAGGAAGAACAGAAAAGATAAGAGAGAACAGAGATGGAAGGAACAAGTGATAAAGATAGATACAGGAAGAACAGGATACAGGAAGAGAACAGAGATGGAAGAAAGATATATAAAACAGAAACAACAGGAGATTAAAACACAAACAACAGGATAAATAGATAGAAAGAGAGAGAGGGAGAAAATAAAGATATCTC
>JAXIVD010000683.1:20000-90000 GCA_036785275.1 Cancer borealis | reverse complement strand
TGGATTTTAAATGAATCTTTATTATTTATGTTTTTAAGGTTTGTTGGTAGTTCATTATATGCTATACAACCATAATATGAAACGAATCTCCTCTGAGCTTCCAAGCTGGGAAAAGGAGGTCTGAGATTGTGTCTGTTTCTGGTGTTTATCGTGTGTGTTTGGTGACCTGTAGTTAGCTGTTGGATATCGTTTAAGTGTAACTGGCCGTGTATGTATTTGAGACATTCTAGTTTATATATGTCAAATATTTTTGATATATTAAAGTGTTTAAATACAGGTGAGGTGTGTTCATATCTGCTTGTTTGACCAATAATATGCACAAGTCTTTTCTGTAGCAATACTAATGACTTTTGTGTTGTTTTATTAGCCATGCCCCAGACAACATTGCAGTAGTCTAGGTATGGATAGAACAGTGTTAAAAGATTATCAGAGTTTAACAAATGTTTAATTTTATGTAGAATGCCTAATGTTTTAGCAAGTTTATTATTTATGTGAAATATGTGAACTGACCAAGTTAATCGATCGTCAATATGTACACCTAGATATTTTATGGAGCGACTTATCTGTATTTTTTAATTACATATTTTTATATCACAATCATCAAACTTTTTTTTACCTTCAAATATCATATATTGTGTTTTGTCTACATTAAGAGAGAGTTTATTACAAAATAGCCAAGAAGATACCTTAATTAGCTCTAGATTTATTGTTCTAATTAAAATTTCTTTATCAAGGTTGGATAAGGTAATATTAGTGTCATCAACAAACAGTGTAAATTTTAAAGTATGTGATGAAGCAGTAATATCATTGATATAAAGTAAAAATAATAATGGGCCGATTGTAGAGCCTTGAGGCACTCCAGTTATAACATTTGCATAATTGGACTCAATACTATTGATTGTTGTAACTTGTCTTCTATTACAGAGATAACTCTTGAACCAGTCATGGCAAACACCTCTTATACCATAGTAGTGAAGCTTTTTTAACATTATATCATGATCTAAAGTGTCGAATGCTTTCTTCAAATCTAAAAATACGCTTATGACAAATTTTTCCTTACCAAGACTTTCAAGAATTAAACCAATTAATTTTAAAATTGCAAGCTTGGGAGATCGATTCTTCCTAAAACCGTATTGGTCATCAGATAGTATATTATGTTGTATTAAAAATTCAATTGATCTATTGTACATAGCTCTTTCGTATATTTTAGATAGGGAGGGAAGTAGTGAGATAGGACGATAGTTAGAGACGACATCTTTTTTGCCCCCTTTGTGAATGGGTATAATTTTAGCAATTTTAAGAGCATCAGGGAAAATACCTTTTGCAAAAGATTTATTTATGTTTGATGATATTACAGGAGCCAACACTGATGCGCCTTTCTTAATTACTTTTGTATGAATGTTATCACAGCCAGGGGAACAATCCTTCAATGATTTGATTATTGCAGTGATTTCCTCTATGGTGGTGTTAGAAGGAGTGAAGTCTGGATAAGAATTTGTAAGATACGATAATGGTGAATTATCACACACAGGAATTTTAATTGCAAGGTCATATCCTATATTGGTAAAATATGTGTTGATGTAATTGCTTATTAATTTAGAGTCAGTAATTCTATTATCTTCTATGGTAAGATATTCAAGTTTAGCTTGTTCTTCTTTGCTGTTAACAATCTCATTTATAATCTTCCATGTTTGTTTCCCATTACCCTGACTGGCACTAAGGTTACTTCTGTAATAACATCGTTTTGCATTTTTTATCAAGTTATTAACTCTGTTTCTGCATTCCCTGTACTTATTCCCAAACAATATTGGTCTTCTCAAATACTTTTCATAGAGTTTATGTCTTTCCTTAATATGTTCTAGTATTTCCTGCGATATCCAAGGTTTATTGATTTGCTTACTTTTCATTTTTACTGTTTTTAAGGGAATGACTTCATCCACAGTGCTGGATATTATATTGCTTATCATATTATATTCTCTGTCTGGGTTGTCATCTCTATCCATGGTACTAAACCTCTCTCTCATGTTTTCACACAGGCAGCTATCATCCATATTGTCATAGTCTTTGTAAGTGAAGCATAAATTTTTGCTTCTTTCTATTTTACCTTCGTAACAAATAAATGGAGAAAAGTGATCACTGACGTCAAGTAGCAGAATGCCACTTTTCGAAACCATGTCAACATCATTAACCCATATGTGATCTATAATAGTTGCACTAGTTTTACTGACTCTGGTTTGTTTGTTTATATAAGGATAAAAAACATAACTTGTGAGAAGTGCTATAAACTGATTGACATTAATATCATTAAAATTCATTAAATTAATATTGAAATCCCCTAATAATAGACAAGTTTTTCCTGTAGAAGTTACATTCTGAAGCATATTCTCAAATAATTCATTGAACAAGGTGATACTGGCATTCGGTCTACGGTACACTATTCCAACTGTAACAGGTATGTTAATTAGTTTTGTTTCGACGAACAGTGTTTCAATATTTTCATTAATTACACATATCTTTTAATACATTGTTAAACATATTTTTCTTAATATACATGCAAACCCCACCCCCATAATGATTCCTATTATTCGTCAATAATTTGTAACCTTGAATATTATACAGGTGTTCAATATCACTAGATAACTTAGATTCACAGAATGACATGATATCTATTTTTGATTGACATGATAAAATTCCTGAATGTATTAAAAAATTTTCTAAATTATGTGGAATGCTATTTATGTTGTAAAAAATAGATATAGATAAGTTGGTAGTTGTCAATAGATTGTTAAAGTCCTGATGATTGAAATAATCCGAATTAGGTAATGATAAGTTACATAGACTATTTGTCTCCTTCATTCCTTCTTCCTCCTACCTTTCTTCCTACCCTCTTCCTTCCTTCCTAACCATACCTTTCTTCCCATCCTCTCCTCACCACACACACACACACACACACACACACACACACACACACACACACACACACACACACACACACAGGGAATTAAGCAGCACGTTTGCCCGCTTGTGTTGCCATGTAGATGAGAGTACAAGTGAGATGCAGCGTAACGTCAGAACCTTGGAGAGAGAAGCAGGACAGCTGGAAGAGGCAGCTGCGGCGGCCAAGAAGCTGCGGAATAAGTCTCACTATCTGGCAACGGAATTAGAGGTGTTTCAGCAAACTTACCTGGCCGGGGAGAGTAATTAGGGGGAAGGTAATTAGGGGGAGAGTAATTAGGGGGAGAGTGATTAGGGGAAAAGGTTACGTTAGGTTAGAAAATTATTATTATTATTATTTGATTTTTATTGTTTTCTTGTTCTTTTTTTTTTGTGTGTGTAGGAGTGAGGGAATTTTTTTTTTTTTTTGTGTGTGTGTGTTTGTGTGTTTTTATGGTTAACTTAGAGATATGAAAGGGATAAAAATGTTAATATACTGTAGATTACATTCACTAATTCATAAGAACATAAATCCTTAAATTCATTCTATAATAGTTTAACAATGAAAAATATATGAAGGAAATTGTTTACTATTACTACTACTACTACTACTACTACTACTACTATTACTATTTTTACTACTACTCTCTCCTCTTTCTCCCTCCTCCTCCTCTTCCTCAGGTTAAAATTTCATACTCAGATCCATATATATTAATAGTTTCAACCTCTGCGTGTACGTGCGTGTACGTATATATATATGTGTATTTGTACATGTGCGTGTGTGTGCGTAATATAACCGATGTACATATTGTTACATACATACAGACAGACAGACATATATACACAGATAGACAGCCATACACACACACATACATACATACATACACATAAATACATACATAAGGATTAGAAACAGTCATAATAGATAGCATTTTGAGTCTAAAGTTGCTGTTGTTGTTGTTGTTGTTGAATAGAAAAAAAAATTATTATTATTATTATTATTACAATGTCAAAAAAAATTAAATGGGAAAAAAAGTATGTTTATTTATTTATTTATTTATTTATTTTCAAGTTGGTAATGATGACTGTTTGTTTGTTTGTTTGTCTGTCTGTCTGTGTGACAGACAGACAGACAGACAGACAAGCAGACATATATATATATATATATATAAGGTTAAACAATCACAAACAAGAGTTGTTAGAACAAATAAACAAAAAATAATCAATCTAAAATCAAATAAAAAAATACTTTCAGCCTAACATTTAACACACACACACACACACACACACACACACACACACACACACACACACACACACACACACACACACACACACACACACACACACACACACACACACACACACACACATACATACATACATAAAGCTAGTAGAGAAGGTTGTGTGTACATGTGTACGTATTATTTTCTGTACATACATAACATACATAGTAGCTATTAACTTGTAAAATTAATTAAATCAAATCATCTGGCAACATTGTATTATTATTATTATTATCATTTTTAATAGTAGAAGTATTTGCAGTTATAATGATCATTTGAACATAAGAATTGATGAGACTGCAATTAAGAGGCCAATTAATGACCTACACTAGGCAGCTCCTTGTCCCCACCCTTGGAATAATTCAATATTTATCCATCCCACCTGTCATCCCTATCCATACTCTAATCCAACCATCTTTTAAAGCTACCTATTGACGCACCACATGTTGTCTACCCAGCCTATTCCACACGCACACGCAGACATACAATAACTTACCAATAACTTACCAATAAGATCCACGGGATTTACTACTGATCTACATAGATCCTATTGCCCGCCTCCATATTCATCTGTGTTGTATGTTTGTCGTATTTGTTCTTGAATGCTTTTGTGGATGTAGCATTCACTGTGTGTTCTGGTAGTGAATTCCATTTGTTTACTACTCTGTGTGTGAATGTGTGTTGGGTTTGTGTTTTGTTACACCTTTGTTTGTATATTTGTTTTGTGTGGCCAGTTCTTGTTGTGTTTGTGGTTTGAAAAAGTGAGTGTCTGTCTATGTTTTCTAGGTTGTTCATTATTTTGTGGACTTCAATCATGTCTCCCCTTTCTCTCCGGGCTTCAAGTTTGGGAATGTCCAGTCTCTTTAGTCTTTCTTCGTAGGGGAGATTTTGAAGTGATGGTACAATTTTGGTTGCTCTTCTCTGGATTTTTTCTATTTTGCTTATGTTGACTCTGCCTTGGGGGTTCCACACCTGCACAGCATACTCAAGGTGAGGGCGAATGTAAGTCCTGTATACTGTTGCAAAGCCTTCCTCAGTCCAGTGCTTAAAGGTCCGCTTGATAAGACCCAGCATGCTGTTTGCTTTGGATGCTATGTCGTTGATGTGTTGGGTGAATTTTAGGTTGTCCGTGAACAGAACACCCAAGTCCTTCATTGCTGTGACCTTATCAATGTGGTTGTTATTTATCTTGTAAGAGTGTCTGTCATTGTGGTGCCCAATATGCATCACTTTACACTTGGAAATGTTGAATCTGAGGAGCCATGTGTGGGACCACTCCATCAATTTGTTTATGTCATCTTAAATAACTTGCTTCTCCACGGTTGTGCTGCTTTTGTTGTATATTTTTGTATCATCGGCAAAGAGCTTGCATGTTGAGGTGATGTTGTTGGGAAGGTCATTGATGTATAACAGGAAGAGTAATGGTCCCAGCACAGAGCCCTGAGGCACACCGCTAGTCACCCTGGCTGGAGTGGACAAGGCTCCATTTACCCTCACTCTCTGTACTCTGCTAAAAAGTCTTCTATCCAACTGAGGACATGGCCTCTCACGCCAGTCTGATGGAGTTTGAGAATGAGTCGTTTGTGTGGCACAGTGTCGAAGGCTTTCTCAAAGTCAAAGTAAATGATGTCAAATGGTTGGTTCTTGTCATGCATATCTGACCAGTCATCGAGCGTTGTTAGTAAGTTTGTTTGTACACACATACGTTTGCTATTTTTATTAATTATTGGTTATTATTATTATTATTATTTTGTTATAAGAAAAGTAGGGGATAGATAGGGAGGTAGCAGCAATAACACTAGTAGCGGAGGTGGTGGCGTAGGTGGTGTAGGTGGCGTAGGTGGTGTAGGTGGCGTAGGTGGAGTAGGTGGTGTAGGTGGCGTAGGTGGTGTAGGTGGCGTAGGTGGAGTAGGTGGCGTAGGTGGTGTAGGTGGAGTAGGTGGAGTAGGTGGTGTAGGTGGAGTAGGTGGCGTAGGTGGTGTAGGTGGCGTAGGTGGTGTAGGTGGCGTAGGTGGAGTAGGTGGTGTAGGTGGCGTAGGTGGTGTAGGTGGAGTAGGTGGAGTACGTGGCGTAGGTGGTGTAGGTGGCGTAGGTGGTGTAGGTGGCGTAGGTGGTGTAGGTGGAGTAGGTGGTGTAGGTGGCGTAGGTGGTGTAGGTGGCGTAGGTGGCGTAGGTGGAGTAGGTGGAGTAGGTGGCGTAGGTGAAGGTCTAAGTGCAGTTACAGCTAGTAACTTTGTAAGGGAGAAAGCAAGTTTGGTGTAGGTGTGGACAAGGAGGATGGAGGATTCTGCATTTGGAAAACAAATGTCTTTCCTGGAAACACATTATAAAGAAAGAATAATAACAATAATTAATACAAATAAATAAATTCAAGACACAAATTTCCCGCACAAAGCAAGAGCCAATCAGCGCACATGTAAACAAAGCCGTCAGGTAACCAGGAGGAAGGTGGAGGAGGACGCCGTCTTTGCTGTCATCCAACGTCCACGTTATATTACGATGGTTTACGGCAAATACACGGTCAGTAATACATTTAAATACAATAATTAAACCCTTAAATACATAAAGAAGCTGTAGAGATAGTTAGATGAGGATAATTAACAGTAATAACCCTAATTTCAATGGATTAACACCTATCACTTTGACAGGACACGGGGCCGCCCTATCAAAATATTTCACCTTCGTATACACACTGACTTGCGCAAAAGATTTATTCTCAGTCAGAGTTATTAGCCATTGGAATTCTTTGCCTTCTGAGGTCGTGCTGGCTCCCACCTTATCACAGTTTAAAAGATTACTTGCTGTTCATTTGGGGAATAGACTATGAATTTTAAATTGCATTGTTGAGAATCCTACTAAATGGTTACAACACACGTACATTCCACAGTATTTTACATTAGGTAAAGGTACTAAGGCAGGAGAAACCACATTCCGCTATTGCGCCAGCCCCAAAAATAAATAAACAAATCACAGAGACAATGCTATAATTTTGGGCTGGAAAGTGCAATATATGCGGCAGGAAATACCCAAAACAGGCAAAGAATATAATACGTTTGCTTATGGTTAGGTTAAGTTATGTTGGCTTATGTTATGGTTTGATTAGGTTACGTTTGCTTATGGTTGTGTTATGGTTAGGTTAAGTTATGTTGGCTTATGTTATGGTTAGATTAGGTTACGTTTGCTTATGGTTGTGTTATGGTTAGGTTAAGTTATGTTGGCTTATGTTATGGTTAGATTAGGTTACGTTTGCTTATGGCTGTGTTATGGTTAGGTTAAGTTATGTTGGCTTATGTTATGGTTTGATTAGGTTACGTTTGCTTATGGTTGTGTTATGGTTAGGTTAAGTTATGTTGGCTTATGTTATGGTTTGATTAGGTTACGTTTGCTTATGGTTGTGTTATGGTTAGGTTAAGTTATGTTGGCTTATGTTATGGTTAGATTAGGTTACGTTTGCTTATGGTTGTGTTATGGTTAGGTTACGTTATGTTGTCTTACCAATATCTTACCAAACTCCACCTCAGTCGCTTGTAGAGGTCTAATTAAATCATGACAGGTGTGTGTGTGTGTGTTTCCCCACTCGCCTTATCAATGGCTCAATCTTTGCCTTAAAACCATTCACTGCTTCGGCCTGTACTGCTTGTTCCACTCATCAACAATTCTGTTTGCAAAGTAATAATGTTTAGTTGTGGTCTTTGCTTAAAAAAATCTTATATGAGTGTCCGCTACTTTCTCATTGGTCCATGATAAATAATTGATCCCTTCTCAGCCCCTCCAGTCCTTTCATTATTTTAAAGCCTTGAATCAGGTCACTTGTGAGCCTAAAGTCACCAAGCCTGTCTGTCCTCCTGAGTGAGTCTCTTCCTAGCTCAACGCTCCCATGCCATTGATCATTGTCATTCTCCGTCATTCTATGTTGTGAATGTCCTGTTGACAATATGAACATAAGAATATAAGGAGACTACAAAAGGTAGCTCCTGTGAACCTGAAAACACCCACTACCATCTATCGTTGCTGTCCATGAATTTATCCAACCTATTCTTAAAACAACCTATAGATTTTGCACTCACCACATGACTGCTGAGCCTATTCCACTCGTCAACTACCTTATTTGTGAACCAGTTCTTCCCTATCTCTTTCTTGAACCTGAATTTTTCTAGCTTGTAACCATTGGTTCGTGTTTTATCTGGACCACTAACTATGATTACCTTACTTATGTCCCCCTTATTGAATCCCTTGACTCATTTATACACGTCAATTAGGTCTCCTCTCAACCTGCGTCTTGCTAGTGAGTGTAGCTGAAGGCGCTCTAATCTATCTTTATAATCCAAGTTCCTGATCCCATGTATCATCTTCGTCATTCTTCTCTGTATGGCTTCTAACCTATTCACTCTTAGATATGGCTTTTGTCAGACGCGTATGGAAGAGGCTTACGTCTGTGATGGTGGTGGTGGTGGTGGTGGTCAAAGTATATATCCTATATTTTCTAGGTTACGTTAGATTTATAGTTAGGTTTGGTTAGGTTGAATTAAGTTTGGTTGCGTTAGTTTTGGTTAGATTTAGTTAAGTTAGATTACGTTTAGTTAGGTTTGGTTAGGTTAGTTTTGGATAGGTTTAGTTAGGTTTGGTTAGGTTAGTTTTGGTTAGGTTTAGTTAGGTTTGGTTAGGTTAGTTTTGGTTAGATATAGTTAAATTTAGTTACGTTTAGTCAGGTTTAGTTGGGTTTGGCTGGGTTAGTTTTGGTTATGCTAACAAAGCAATTTATATTCGGTAAATTTTGACATCTCCACTAGAATGGCGTGTGCTATCGAGTGCTTAAGGAAACGAATATTTATCAACAGTTCCAATCGTTAACCACACGAAAGGTGAAGTTATGTTTCCTGATGTCCAGTGTGGTATGTTTCTTCAATATTTTCTTGGTGTTGCTTGTGGTGTGAGTGTGGTGTGTGTGTGGTGTGTGGTGTGAGTGTGGTGTGAGTGTGGTGTGAGTGTGGTGTGTGAGTGTGGTGTGAGTGTGGTGTGTGAGTGGTGTGAGTGTGTAGTGTGAGTGTGGTGTGTGTGAGTTAACCGCCTGTGTCTAGCACCGCCAGTATCGTGAGTGCAGTCCTTGTGGGTTTAAGTTATTGTTAATGATGTTATTGTACACTGTAAACACATGAACCATCTTCTACCACTAATGCCATCCCATGAATGGGAATTTTGTATATTTTGTATATAACATTCCTCTCACTATTGGTATTTATTAACAAGTACACCAGTATCAGTGGCAGTATTTATATCTCTCTCATGTTAGAGCTGTCATTGGAATCCCATATATAGGGTTAGGTTAGGTAAGGTGTTCTAATTGGACAAAAAGAATGTTTAAAGTGCTTACAGATACGGCAGCCATACCGCTATTGGTACGGCATGTGCTGGCGTCACCCACCGTGTTCACATTAAATTTGACATTTTCATCGTACAAAGAGTAAAGCATCTTTCAAGTTAGGTTAGGTCAATTATGTTATGTTAGGTACAGTTTAGTTCAGTTAGGTTCAGTTATATAAGCTTTTTACCCAAACGTTAGGCACTTGCCGTGTGTATAACCGAGCACTATGAGGATACGGTTTACGTTAGGTTAGGTTTGGTTTGGTTAGGTTAGGTTAGATTTGGTTAGATTTGGTTAGGTTTGGTTAGATTTGGTTAGGTTTGATTAGATTTGGTTAGGTTTGATTAAATTTGGTTAGATTTGGTTAGGTTTGGTTAGATTTGGTTAGGTTTGATTAGATTTAGTTTGTATCGGTGATTATTTTTTTGGTACCGGGCCGGTCACCGCGTGGCTTGGAAGTAGGGTAGGTAGAGGGGTAGCGTGGATGATGGAGGTCTTGTTGAAACACACACGGCTTGATATAGATGATATATTGACACAACACGACTTGAGTAGATACAGAATATATAGTGACTATGACCTTTGCCTGTCTTGAGAGAGATGACGAAACGTTGATGATGGTAGCGAGCTGAGAGATGAGCGACTGGTTGATGTAGTCGCCAGGCTGAGAGTGAGGGTGAGAAGTGGTGGTGTGGGCTCAGCCGCGGTCAGGAAGGGTCGACTCCAGGTGGACTACGCGCCTATGATTGGTCGGGACTGACCCGGGAGAATGACGTCACGGGAACAGAGCTGTGTGATAGGGCTGCACGTAGGCCGTGGGCCGGCTTTTGACCTGACGCCTTGGCTGGGATATGAATTCTAGGAAAATTCCTTACCCGCATACACTCTCTCTCTCTTAGCTAAAAACAATGAATATCTTAAAACTAGTTAACAATGAATACAGATATGATATGATACAAATACTTCCCCCTTGGAAGCATACGTCCTCGTATGTCGAGCTAAAGAATACAATCAGAGAGGGGGGACGATGAAATACATTGAAACAATACAGAATACACAATAAGACTAAGACATAATACATGATAAAAATACATGAGACATGAACAAGATTCAGGATGTAGCCTTTACATAGATACATATATATACATAGTTGGACAGGAATGAAAGGAAAGATGAAAGAAATGGCTAGTAGACTGGACGAGACCGGAGCTGATATTTAGGTGAGGATGAGATGGGGGGTGAAGGTGGCTGACTTTCAACAATGTCAGGAGCATTTTCTGGTAGTGGAGAGGTAGGTTCGAAATCGAAACCACGATCAACCCGTTTGAGATGGTCTCTGTGAACAAAGTTTTCACTGCCTGAACTTAGGTTTCTGAGTTTGAACTTGTGACCGGCCATCTTTTCAATTACACGGTGAGGTCCGTTGAATCGGGGGTCGAGCTTAGAGTGGCGGTCTTGGACTTTGGTGAACACGATGTCACCAACCTCGATGTCATGCGGTTTAGCGCGCTGATGCTGTTTATGCAGCATAGATTCCTGAGAGGCGGTAAGTCTGTCACGGACGGACATATGAATGCGCTGGAAAGCTGAAACGCGATTCTGAACATAATCGTCAACGTTGTATAGAGGACGAGGATCAGAGGAGAGAAACTCATATGGGAGTCTTTTGTCAGAGCTATATAAAATGAAATGTGGAGACTCGTTGATCGATGAGTGAATCGCAGCGTTAAGAGAGCATGCGACTAGGGGAATGTGATCATCCCATGAAGAGCTTGAATTGGCAATGAAGCGTAAGATGTCGAGAATTCGACGGTTTGCTCTCGACTTTTCCGTTCGCTTGAGGGGAATATGGAACAATGTTGCACTTTTTAATTTCAAATGACTCGCAAACAGCTTTGAGGATGGCATTGTTGAATTCGGTGCCATTATCTGATAGAAGTACTTTAGGAGATGCATACCGGCATATGACTTCATCTATCAGTGCTCGTGCAACTGAACGTGCAGATTTGTCTTTGAGAGGAACCAAGATGCTGAAGCGTGAAAAACTATCGATACAGACGAGCAAATAGTGAAAACCGTTCTCCGTCAGAGGGAGTTTCAAAATATCGACTGACAGACTGTCCCAAGGAGCATGAGGGATAGGATATGGGAGATTCGGAGACTCATGATGGAGAGAGGGACGATGCTCAGCGCATGAAGCGCATAAGAGACAATGACGGGTGATGTCTTTCCTCATGGAAGGCCAGAAATATGATCGTTGAGCCTGTTTGAATGCTCTATCTTTGCCTGGATGACCGGCAAGAGGGGAGTCATGAACGTGATACAAGATTATAGGGACAAGAGCTTCTGGAATGACAAGCTGAGATGCATGATGTAATGAATCGTCCTCAGAAATGACAGAACTAGATTTATAGAGGACATCGTCTCGAAGCAAAAAGGAATCTGGGGAGAATGGCAAGCTTGGAAGGTTACTGGCATCACCTGATTCAAGATAATAAATGAGACGTTTGCAGAATTGATCAGACCTTTGAAGGGATTTGACTTCCTCAAGAGTGGGGAGTGACTGTGAGGTTGTGAGCAGACTGACAGGAGCGACATGACGGGACAGAGCGTCAGCGACAGAATTAGCTTTACCTGGGAGGTACGCGAATGAAGGATTGTACTCTTGAACAGTGAGTTGCCAACGGGCAAATTTTCCGGTTAAACTGGTTCCTTTGAATAACTCTGTGACAGCAAAATGATCGGTTAGAACGTGGATCTTATATCCGAGTATGATGTCTCTGAAGTGACGAAGAGACCAAACGACTGCGAGAGCTTCGCGGTGAGTGACACTGTAGTTGCGCTCAGCAGCATTGAGCAGACGACTGGCAAAGGCAACTGCGCGTGATTTACCATTTTCATCTCGTTGCATGAGGACAGAACCGATACCGATGTTTGATGCGTCAGTGCAAAGAATAAACTCCTTATTGAAATTAGGAAATGCGAGGACAGGAGCGTTGCATAAGGCTTGCTTGAGGGTAGCGAATGCTTTCTCGCACTCGTCCGTCCATGCGAATGTTACATTCTTTTTAAACAATGATGTGAGAGGTTGAGCGATTTTACTGAAATCTTTGATAAATTGCCGATAAAATCCTGCAAGGCCAATGAAACTACGAACGTCATCAGCAGAACTAGGAGTAGGAAACCGTGATATCGCATGAATTTTATCGTCAAGAGTGTGGATGCCATTTTTGTCAACCTTGTGGCCTAAGAATTTGATTTCACGTTTGAGGAACTGACATTTACTGAGTTTAAGAGTTAACCCAGCCTTTGCAAAACGTGACAGAACATCTGAGATGGTTTCGAGGTGTTCGGGAAGGTCCTTTGATGCGACTATCACATCGTCTAAGTAACAAAACACCGAGGAGCCTAAGAGGCCAGAGAGAACTGAGTTCATGAGACGCATGAAAGTTAAGGGACTATTACGTAAACCCATGGCCATACGTTTGAAAGCGTATTGGCCAGATGATGTGGTGTGTAGTGCCGTGAACTTTCTTCTAGCTCGACCTGGAAGAAACCAGACTGAAGGTCGAGGGTGGAAAATACACTGTTTGAATCACCTATTGACTGGAGGAGATCAGACAAGATTGGCATAGGGAATCGATCGGGTATCGTCGCGGCGTTTAAACCACGGAAATCGACGACTACTCTCCACTCACCATTGGACTTAGGAACTAGAAACAGCGGGGCATTGAATGGTGATGCCGCTGGCTCTATGATATCCTCGTCCAGCATGCTTCTGACAGCGTCGTCCATTAACGTCCTGCGGCTGTGTGGGATGCGATAAGCCGGGACGTAGATGGGTGTCGAGCCTGGGGTGAGGTGGATGGAATGACGAACAGCATCGGTCTTGCCCAGAGGTTCACCCGGAAGAGAGACACATGACCTGAAAGTCGATAAGAGGGCAAGTAAATCTGTTTTCGTTTCAGGAAAATCAACATCACCAATATGCTGGTCAAGAAGAGGAGGAGGAGAATCTGAGGCAATTGGTGAAGACATGGATGTGTGACAAGGAGATGAGGTGACAGGGGTGACAGGGGCAGGATAAGGGAGAACTTCGCCTAAAGTCACGCCAGATTGAAGGGATATAGGGTGATTCGTGAGATTCTGAATGGCAATACAGCACGAACTATCCTTGTCTAGGGTTGAAAGAACTGACTCGAGAGCGACACCATTCACTCGGGCAGAGTCGGGCAAACATAAGATGTCTGTCCCGGGGGGCACACCTTTGACGACGACGCGCACCAAACAGAGGTGGGTCTGTGTGACTACCACAGAGGAGGTCAACACAGCTTTCCTGAGTCTGGTGTTCGAGAGGACGTCAGACAGTGTTGTAGGAGAAGAGGGATTGTCGGTATCGCTGTGCAGCGCTTCGCTAGGCGAGTCGGCTGGCGTAGATAAGACAGGATCAGGGATTACTGAGGGTGTCTTGAGCGATGAGGGAGGGACATGAGATGAGTCCTGAGAAGGCGTGTGCATTACAACGTAGACATCAGATGGTGGCGGTGACTCAGGGAAGGGTGAGGCAGAGATGAAGGTGCCATTCTGGGCGATTTGATGAATAGAAGGGAAAAGTGAGATGTTGAAGTGAGACATTGTATGGTATCCTATCAATATTTCAGCTGCAAAACATACATCATCCATGACATAGAAAAAATCTGAGATAGAAGGTTCAAGTGGAGACAAACAGATACTGAGGAGAACCTTTCTATGAGGTATGACAACGTTTCCAGAAATACCACTAACAGTGATGTCTGGTGGATAACTCTGAAACTTGTGCCTTGAGGCGGCAGAGAGTTTTTCAAAAACATGAGTTTTAATGATGTTGACTGAGGCACCAGAATCGAAAAATGCACGGCATTTGTGAGAGGCTAATTTGACGTCAGCAGTCAGACCTTGGAAAAATCCGGAGGATTTAACAGGGACACATGGGAGAGGCACTGTCTGTGCATCCGCGAAAACAACACGTTTATGAGATGACTTACTACCTGCGGTCTTTAGAATGGACTTGAGTGTTACCGAGGAGGTGCGAGGCTCTGGCGCGAATCGTTTCCCGAAGATTGAGAAGACTGCATTTGTTGCTGGAAAAGGCGACATTCCTCAAGTGAGTGACCGCGTTTATTATGAAGGGAGCAGAAGGCATTACTGTTGAAATTATGATAACCTCTTTCGTCAAGCATTACTCGACAGTCCGCTGAGACGTGACCTTTGAGTCCACATCGGTAACATGTTACCTTTCTCGAGTCACGGGAGGATGAACGGTGACGAGAATGAGAGCGTTGATCAGAACGTGACAAATGAGTGTTTGAAGGTGGAGATGGGCTCTGAGGGGAGGAGCTTCGGTGAGAAAATGGGGGCTTGATTGAGGAATGCGGTGACTGAACCAAACTTACTGGCTGAGGAACAGGTGGCGATTTCTCTGATATTTTCTTGCACAGATCATACAAGAAATCTTCCTTACTGAATTTAATGTCGCTTGCAACGGTGAAGGTTGGTGAATTGAGCTGAACAAGGAACAGGAAATACGACATAAGGCGTTTGAAATCAGTAGAAGATATATTGCCGTCTGTGTCGATCCACTGAGAGGATTTCATTTGCTCTGTTAACTCAGCACTGAGAGAGGATGCAATATTCTCTGCCTTATACACATCATGAGTAGAACGAGCAATATTAATGAGAGTTTGAGCAATTTTGAGGAAGGAATGAGTTGCACCTAATTTTGAGTGACCAGAGAAATGAGAGATTAATGCTGTGGTGAGTTCATCGTATGTAGAAAAACTGAGGAATTTATCGGTTTTTATGAGTTTTCCCGCAAGACTAGATGGGTCATGACAAATCCGTGATTTTAAAATGGCTAATTTTTCCACATCAGAATAAGCTGAGCGACGTGTACATTCATCATTTACACGCCGGACAAAGGCTTGGACTGATTCAGAGTTAGTACCAGAAAAAGGAGGAATTGAGACATTATCAGATATGAGAGTAACCTGAGGTGTGGGTGTGTGAGGTGACTGGTCGTTAGACATCGTGATCACGTTGAGGAAATACACAAGGAAACAGAGAAACACTGAGTGTACACAAAAAATGTAGAATAACTAGCACAATAAAGAGAAAAATATAATAAGAACTAAGGTACTTAACTAGCAGAGGACCAAGGAGGTGGAACACGTGGGCGCTGACTGGTCACGTGGTGAATGGGCGTATTTCTGGGCTGCGACACGTGGTGAAGAGCGATGGGCGTCTTGAGGGCGGAGACACGTGGTGAGGGCGTGGAAAACTTGTTTGAGGGACCACGTGCTGATGGGTGATGACCGTCTTGAAGGGACACGTGGTGAAGGGCGATGGGCGTCTTGAGGGCGTCTTGAGGTGATGCGTGGGCAGCGAAGATGGCGCGCCGCGAACAAAATGGAGGTAGAGGTGATGGGCGTCTTGAACAGCAGGGCGAGGAGGCTTGTACTCACTCGGAATAGATGCTACTGCAGAAGGGCGACGAAGGAAGCGACTGCAGGGCGTAGAGGGGAACACGAGTGAGCGAGGCAAGGGCGTGTGTAGAGTCACTTACTGAGGCAGAACGATGCACGTGGTGAGTGTAGAGACTTGATGACGGAGGAGGCTGAATCTTGATAATTCGTCGCTTGGAAGGACGAATTCCACCGTTGCACACCAATTGTATCGGTGATTATTTTTTTGGTACCGGGCCGGTCACCGCGTGGCTTGGAAGTAGGGTAGGTAGAGGGGTAGCGTGGATGATGGAGGTCTTGTTGAAACACACACGGCTTGATATAGATGATATATTGACACAACACGACTTGAGTAGATACAGAATATATAGTGACTATGACCTTTGCCTGCCTTGAGAGAGATGACGAAACGTTGATGATGGTAGCGAGCTGAGAGATGAGCGACTGGTTGATGTAGTCGCCAGGCTGAGAGTGAGGGTGAGAAGTGGTGGTGTGGGCTCAGCCGCGGTCAGGAAGGGTCGACTCCAGGTGGACTACGCGCCTATGATTGGTCGGGACTGACCCGGGAGAATGACGTCACGGGAACAGAGCTGTGTGATAGGGCTGCACGTAGGCCGTGGGCCGGCTTTTGACCTGACGCCTTGGCTGGGATATGAATTCTAGGAAAATTCCTTACCCGCATACACTCTCTCTCTCTTAGCTAAAAACAATGAATATCTTAAAACTAGTTAACAATGAATACAGATATGATATGATACAAGTTAGGTTTGATTAGATTTGGTTAGGTTTGATTAGATTTGGTTAGGGTTGGTTAGATTTAGGTTTGATTAGATTTGGTTAGGTTTGATTAGATTTAGTTAGGTTTGATTAGATTTGGTTAGGTTTGATTAGATTTGGTTAGGGTTGGTTAGATTTAGGTTTGATTAGATTTGGTTAGGGTTGGTTAGATTTAGATTTGGTTAGGTTTGGTTAGATTTAGGTTTGATTAGATTTGGTTAGGTTTGATTAGATTTAGGTTTGATTAGATTTGGTTAGGGTTGGTTAGATTTAGGTTTGATTAGATTTGGTTAGGTTTGGTTAGATTTAGGTTTGATTAGATTTGGTTAGGGTTGGTTAGATTTGGTTAGGGTTGGTTAGATTTGGTTAGATTTAGGTTTGGTTAGGTTTGATTAGATTTGGTTAGGGTTGGTTAGATTTGGTTTGATTAGATTTAGGTTTGATTAGATTTGGTTAGGGTTGGTTAGATTTAGGTTTGATTAGATTTGGTTGGTTTGGTTATGGTTAGATTTGGTTAGGTTTTTTTAGGTTTGGTCAACTTTGGTTACATAAGCTTTTTGTATTTCTTTACCCAAAAGTTTGGGTCTGGGCGTCATAAAGAAAAAAAACAATGATTTGCGACAGCAACAAGTTTTAGATTAATTCAAAACGCATCAAAATATACCAGAAAAAAATGTACTTTTTTAAAAAAAAATATTGAGACTGGTGTACATCTTAATATTTCCCTCAATATTTTTATGATGTATCTCTTGCAGAAACACTGACTTGAAAAAAAGAAATATGCAGCCCATGGGATCAGCCTAGTACTGAGCAGCACGCCCAGGTGATAATGGACGTGCTGGACACCTCTGAATCAGTAGGCCTATCTATATCCACCAATGAGTGAAATAAGTAAGCCCATACCCATGAATGAGGGAAGTGAGTAAAGCTTCCAGCATCCCATCACCTCATCTCACTTCAAACATCAGAAGCCACAGAGGTAAGTTGATGCATGTAATTATGTGTTATATAGAATAAGATGATTGTAATGATGATAATAATGATGTTTGTGTGTGTGTTGAGAGTGGAAGCAGTTATTATAGTTGAAATAAGATGATTGTAATGATGATAATAATGATGTCTGTGTGTGTGTTGAGAGTGGCAGCAGTTATTATAGTTGAAATAAGATGGTTGTAATGATGATAATAATGATGTTTGTGTGTGTGTTGAGAGTGGAAGCAGTTACTATAGTTGAAATAAGATGATTGTAATGATGATAATAATGATGTCTGTGTGTGTGTTGAGAGTGGAAGCAGTTATTATAGTTGAAATAAGATGATTGTAATGATGATAATAATGATGTCTGTGTGTGTGTTGAGAGTGGAAGCAGTTATTATAGTTGAAATAAGATGATTGTAATGATGATAATAATGATGTCTGTGTGTTGAGAGTGGCAGCAGTTATTATAGTTGAAATAAGATGATTGTAATGATGATAATAATGATGTTTGTGTGTGTTGAGAGTGGCAGCAGTTATTATAGTTGAAATAAGATAGTTGTAATGATGATAATAATGATGTTTGTGTGTGTTGAGAGTGGCAGCAGTTATTATAGTTGAAATAAGATAGTTGTAATGATGATAATAATGATGTTTGTGTGTAGAGAGTGGCAGCAGTTATTATAGTTGAAATAAGATGGTTGTAATGATGATAATAATGATGTCTGTGTGTGTGTTGAGAGTGGCAGCAGTTATTATAGTTGAAATAAGATGGTTGTAATGATGATAATAATGATGTCTGTGTGTTGAGAGTGACAGCAGTTATTATAGTTGAAATAAGATGATTGTATTGATGACAATAATGATGTCTGTGTGTGTTGAGAGTGGCAGCAGTTACTATAGTTGAAATAAGATGATTGTAATGATGATAATAATGATGTTTGTGTGTGTGTTGAGAGTGGCAGCAGTTATTATAGTTGAAATAAGATGATTGTAATGATGATAATAATGATGTTTGTGTGTGTTGAGAGTGGCAGCAGTTATTATAGTTGAAATAAGATGGTTGTAATGATGATGATAATGATGTTTGTGTGTGTTGAGAGTGGCAGCAGTTATTATAGTTGAAATAAGATGATTGTAATGATGTTTGTGTGTTGAGAGTGGCAGCAGTTATTATAGTTGAAATAAGATGGTTGTAATGATGATAATAATGATGTCTGTGTGTGTTGAGAGTGGCAGCAGTTACTATAGTTGAAATAAGATGATTGTAATGATGATAATAATGATGTTTGTGTGTTGAGAGTGGCAGCAGTTATTATAGTTGAAATAAGATGATTGTAATGATGATAATAATGATGTTTGTGTGTAGAGAGTGACAGCAGTTATTATAGTTGAAATAAGATGATTGTAATGATGATAATAATGATGTTTGTGTGTGTGTTGAGAGTGGCAGCAGTTATTATAGTTGAAATAAGATGATTGTAATGATGATAATAATGATGTTTGTGTGTGTTGAGAGTGGCAGCAGTTATTATAGTTGAAATAAGATGATTGTAATGATGTTTGTGTGTTGAGAGTGGCAGCAGTTATTATAGTTGAAATAAGATGGTTGTAATGATGATAATAATGATGTCTGTGTGTGTTGAGAGTGGCAGCAGTTATTATAGTTGAAATAAGATGATTGTAATGATGATAATAATGATGTTTGTGTGTTGAGAGTGGCAGCAGTTATTATAGTTGAAATAAGATGATTGTAATGATGATAATAATGATGTCTGTGTGTGTTGAGAGTGGCAGCAGTTATTATAGTTGAAATAAGATGATTGTAATGATGATAATAATGATGTTTGTGTGTGTGTTGAGAGTGGCAGCAGTTATTATAGTTGAAATAAGATGGTTGTAATGATGATAATAATGATGTTTGTGTGTGTGTTGAGAGTGGCAGCAGTTATTATAGTTGAAATAAGATGGTTGTAATGATGATAATAATGATGTTTGTGTGTAGAGAGTGGCAGCAGTTATTATAGTTGAAATAAGATGATTGTAATGATGATAATAATGATGTCTGTGTGTGTGTTGAGAGTGGCAGCAGTTATTATAGTTGAAATAAGATGATTGTAATGATGATGTCTGTGTGTGTGTTGAGAGTGGCAGCAGTTATTATAGTTGAAATAAGATGATTGTAATGATGTTTGTGTGTGTTGAGAGTGGCAGCAGTTATTATAGTTGAAATAAGATGATTGTTATGATGATAATAATGATGTTTGTGTGTGTTCAAAGTGGCAGCAGTTATTATAGTTGAAATAAGATGATTGTAATGATGATAATAATTATGTCTGTGTGTTGAGAGTGGCAGCAGTTATTATAGTTGAAATAAGATGGTTGTAATGATGATAATAATGATGTCTGTGTGTGTGTTGAGAGTGGCAGCAGTTATTATAGTTGAAATAAGATGGTTGTAATGATGATAATAATGATGTTTGTGTGTTGAGAGTGGCAGCAGTTATTATAGTTGAAATAAGATAGTTGTAATGATGATAATAATGATGTTTGTGTGTGTGTTGAGAGTGGCAGCAGTTATTATAGTTGAAATAAGATAGTTGTAATGATGATAATAATGATGTTTGTGTGTGTGTTGAGAGTGGCAGCAGTTATTATAGTTGAAATAAGATGATTGTAATGATGATAATAATGATGTTTGTGTGTGTTGAGAGTGGCAGCAGTTATTATAGTTGAAATAAGATGGTTGTAATGATGATAATAATGATGTCTGTGTGTTGAGAGTGGCAGCAGTTATTATAGTTGAAATAAGATAGTTGTAATGATGATAATAATGATGTTTGTGTGTGTTGAGAGTGGCAGCAGTTATTATAGTTGAAACAAGGTGATTGTTATGATGATAATAATGATGTTTGTGTGTGTTCAAAGTGGCAGCAGTTATTATAGTTGAAATAAGATAGTTGTAATGATGATAATAATGATGTTTGTGTGTGTGTTGAGAGTGGCAGCAGTTATTATAGTTGAAATAAGATGGTTGTAATGATGATAATAATGATATCTGTGTGTGTTCAAAGTGGCAGCAGTTATTATAGTTGAAATAAGATGATTGTTATGATGATAATAATGATGGTTGTGTGTTGAGAGTGGCAGCAGTTATTATAGTTGAAATAAGATGATTGTAATGATGTTTGTGTGTTGAGAGTGGCAGCAGTTATTATAGTTGAAATAAGATGATTGTTATGATGATAATAATGATGGTTGTGTGTTGAGAGTGGCAGCAGTTATTATAGTTGAAATAAGATGGTTGTAATGATGATAATAATGATGTTTGTGTGTTGAGAGTGGCAGCAGTTATTATAGTTAGCATAAGAACATAAGAAATGATGAGGCTGCAAGAGGCCAGTTAATGACCTACACGAGGCAGTTCCTTGTCCCCCACCCTTGGAATAATCCAATATTTATCAATCCTACCTGTCATCCCTATCCATACTCTCATCCAACCGTCTTTTAAAGCTACCTATTGACTCACCACTTACTACGTGTCTACCCAGCCTATTCCAATCATTCACCACTCTGTTAGTGAACCAATATCTACCTAGGTCTGTCCTGAATCTAAGTTTTTCTAGCTTGTACCCATTTCCACGTGTCCTATTCTGACTACTAATTTATAAAACCTGATCAATGTTTCCCTTATTAATTCCTATTACTCATTTGAAAACCTCAATCATATCCCCTCTTGCCCTCCTTCTCTCTAGGGAGTGGAGATTAAGATGTTTTAGCCTATCTTTGTAGGGTAAATTTCTCAGTCAAATATAGTATCAGATTGTGTTGTTGTTTGATCTGTAATGGCTACTTCATTTCTAGACTCTGTACTAAATTGTTTTGTGTTGATTAAAATAGATGGATTCATGGTACTACTTTGTGTGGTTTATGAATCTTGCATTATAATTATAGGTTGAAATTTCACAAGGTAAGACTCATTACATTACTTTGCCATTACATTTGCTTTCAGCCGAGTGGATTCAGTTTGATACTAAAGCTTACTGTGAGATGACCAATGGCACTGAACATACCCATAAGGAGAGAGCAGAAGGTTTAAGAATGTGTGCAGAGCCACCACCATCACCACCACCACCACAACGCAGGGTGAGTCTCAAGGCTTTCTGAACACTTCTTGAATACTTGTGTTGTCAGCATATCATAATTACCTTACTTCATTTTATACATTTAAACTCTGATATAAGATGAAATGAGGATGACGTAAGGTAGTGTTGTAACTCTCCAGAACCGGCATTCTTTTCATTGTCCTCTGAATTCTCGGTAATTTTTCAATACTATTTGGTATCTCTTCTCTTGTGTTGAGTCTGGGCTGGAGGAAGGATGGTTGGGGAGGAGTTTTCTACTGTTCTATCCTTTCTCTAATAATAGTTAGGGTAGTTTAGTCTCTTGCTGTTTGTATTCCTTTTGTAATTCTTTCTAAAAAAAATATTCTACATACACGGTTGCTCATTAAACTCTAAGTCACCGCCACAATGTTGCATCTTTATCTATCTTCTACTGCTATTTTCATGCTGACTGCTCTTCTGAACTTGCTAACTGCATGCCTCCACCCCTTCCGCAGCCTCGCTGCACAAGACTTTCTACTTCTTCTCATCCTTATTCTGTCCATCTTCCTAATGTAAGAGTTAACCAGTATCTTCACTCTTTCATCCTTTACACTGGTAAACTCTGGAACTCTCTTCCTTTGTTTGTTTTTCCACCTGCCTATGACTTAAACTCTTTCAAAAGAGGAGTGTCAAGACACCTCTCATACTAAATTGGACTTCCCTGCCATGTCTTTATTTCTCCTACTGTCTTCTTTACGGGGTCTGGCGACAAGCAGGATTTCCATACTCTGACCCAACTGTCTTTTAAAGCTTCCTATTGACTACCTTTTCTATGGAATGACCTCTGAGTGGCCAAAGATCACCCACACGCTGCCATAACATTTTCTACTATACATCATTGGCAAAGGTATATGTATTGAAGAACATCTACTCTCAACAAAGAAAGCAAAGAAATACAATGTGTCATTATAAGAAAGACTAAAGTTGGGGTGTTTGTAGGCTTACTAGATGAAACAGTACAGTGTATTCATGTGCGTGTGTGTGTGTGTGTTGTGTTAGGAAGGCGGCACATCTAGGCCACTGTGGCAATAGTGGATGTGTGATCCTCTCTGTGACCCTCTATGTAACCCTCTCTGTGACCTTTGCTGTGACCCTCTCTGTGAGTCGCATCAAGGGGAGGTCACTGTTACCAATGAACCATGCATCACTACTTACTCTGAGTCATTACACATTCAATTATTTTCATACCTAGTGATACTTAGGTTACCAAGAAATAGTTATACCGATATATATCATTTATTTATTTTAGAATGTGCAAAATTATGAGTACTAATAGGCAAGGCAAGAATGGGGACACTTGGGAACATTAATTTATTTTTTTCAGATACTTTCAAAATACTGTGAAAGGTGAAGTTAATCTATAAACTATACAAATATATCTACTGGAGTATAGTTAGACATTGTTGAGGTATCTTGTGAAGGCTGCTCTGCCCTCCTCAGAGAAAGAGAAAGAGAGAGAGAGAGAGAGAGAGAGAATGTAGTACAATATTTACAAGCCACAGTGTAACAATGGCTAAGAGTAATTGTTTTTCCTTTTACAGTGGACAGCGTTGGTGAGGAGGAAGGAGAGGAGAGGAAACTACGTCTATTAAGCTTCCTTGGATAACTTAATTGCCAATTAGCCCAGACTGTATCCTCTCCCCACCAAGCTGATGACCAATAGGCTCCAGGCTTCCACCACACTCACCAACCCTTCCCTGTGGTGACTAACTCTCCTTGTGCTGTGTGCTGCCTCCACTGTGCTGTGTTCCCTTCTTGGGAGTCCTGTTTGTTGTCCTCTCACGCTGCTTGAGGTGCGGAGGTGACCTGCTTATCTGACCCGAGAACTAAGGAGTGATGTAGGAAGGCGTCAACTAGAAGGACGTGTGTGTGGCATGATAGGATGGGACGGCAAGGCCAAGGGAAGCTGTTGAATAGGTGATGAAAATACTTTGAAATGGTTGGGTCGTCTGGAAAGAAAGAGGAGTGAATAGTTTGTGAAGAAAGTGTATGGGAGTGGAATTTTGAGTCCTAGAGGAGAGGAAGGCCAGTTGTAAGATGGAAGGATAGAGTGAAGGAGTACATGCATGAAAGAGTTGCTGATACAGGGTGAGGGATTGAACTAGCAGTGTGGATAGGGTGAGGTGGAGGCTCTTGTGCCGTGTTCATATCCTTTGGTGGACGTTCAAGGATGGAAGGAAGCTGCAGAAACTATATATAAATAGATCATACTAAGGAGTTGAATTGTGTGTTCTGTGGTGGTGGAGTTTATTGTTATGTTGGTAGAGAGTTTAGTAGAGTAAGTGTAAGGTGTGACAGCCAGCACACACACATACATACACACAACGTTATCCT
Organism: Cancer borealis; assembly: GCA_036785275.1. Classification (NCBI taxonomy): domain Eukaryota; kingdom Metazoa; phylum Arthropoda; class Malacostraca; order Decapoda; family Cancridae; genus Cancer; species Cancer borealis. The sequence continues at coordinate 65,666 of JAXIVD010000683.1, read as the reverse complement.
TGTTAGGCTAAAGTGGATCACATTTCTTTTTTCCATAAGTGTTGTTTACATTGATCAAGGAAGGGTTGGATCACCTCAGCTTTTCTAGAATATGGAACCACTGTAACCAGAAAAGCAGATGTGATCCCACCATTCCCTGAAAAAGATCAGAGATATGATGAAGTGAGAAAGTGTAACAAGGACAGTGTTGTGGGTGTGAGGGAGTGTGGTACAATGTGTGGTACAATGTTTAAAAAGCTCTTCTCTTCTAGGGGAGCAGTGAGAGCAGCTTATGTGCATGCATGGGTGTGTAGGAGTGCTTGGTCTCCACTACTCTCTTTAGGAAGATGTCAGCTTGGTAGGCTAGATAGGATCAAAGATTACAAATTCCCCAAGCTAGGTAGCTAAGACCACATAGCTCTGCTAGAGTTAGTGAGAGAGATCTGTTCCTCTCAGCAAGAAGCTGCCGTGAGCCAGGATTGAACACACAACCTTTATCTTACTCTCCAAATAATAATACATTACATTAATAATTCAATCATGATTTTTTTCATAAGAATAGAAGAAGAAAAAGCTTTGACAACTTATAGAAATCAGATGTTGATTGTGTCAAACATTGTGAAGTTTAATGTAGAAGAAAAAAAAGAGAATTCATAGTTCCATCCAGTAACTGCATAAAATGTGTGTTAACAAGCTATGAATTATGGTATATTGTTCCCTTTATCTGTGTGTGTGTGTTGAGTGTGAGTCTGGGGAAGTAACTTTAGACACTCGCTAATAACTGATGCCATTACAGAACTATCAAGAGGACAGATGCAAGTGATCCACACCCTGCACGAGGCACCTCAAGGATGGAAGGCAGAGGACGGATGTATCAACATGGACAAAATGGATCGCTGTGTCATCAAGGCTAATGAATGAAAACACAAGGTAGGAGAGAAAAAAAAACATTTCTTGTGAATTATAACAATTTCAGTTCACTTTTCCCTTCTGGTAAACTCGAAAAAAACATTCTTCATTTATGATGCAATTATGTGTTCTCTATATCGTTTTCCTTCCTTGATAATGTAATGGTTATCATGATCTTTGAATAACTGTTGCAATTGTTGGTTTTACGGTGACACACCAGTTTGTAGAGAGTGAAGAGAAACTACAGAATGATGAATGAATGTTATAATGTATGTGTGTAGGAGAAGGAAGATCAAAGTGAATGTTGTGAAAAGTGAGGTGATGGTTTTTGAAAGTAAGGGAAGTAGAGGTGGTTGACTCTAATACACATTATAGTATAGAGTGAGTGTGTGAGTAGTAGTAGGAAGGTGGAAGGGAGTTGTAGCAGGAGAAAGATCACGGTTTTGTTTCCCATCATAAAGCCGGTTCGGGCCGGCGAGGGTTATCCTAAACTTGATGGACCTTAATGTTCATGTACCTTATATTCATTTTAAGATGGACACTCTGAAGGATGTGATTCCTTTAATCCTCCCTAACTGTTTTTTTGTTACAGTTGATTTCAAGGACGCCTATTATTCAGTTTATGTTAGGTCTGAGGATAGGAAGTGGCTTCAGTTTTGGTGGAAGGGCCGTGCTTTTAGATTTACTTGTCTCCCTCAGGGGTTAACTTCTGCTCCTCACACCTTTACAAAGTTACTGAAACCTGTCCTCTCCCACCTTCGGTCCCTTGGAATGGTTGTAGTTTGTTATTTAGATGACTGTCTTTTTATTGCTTCATTGGTAGAGGCCTCGCGGGCCCAGGTGGGCTATGCCTTGCACTTCTTTCATTCTCTGGATCTCACCATCAATGTGCGGAAGTCGGTCCTGGAGTCTACCCAGAGGGTTACATTCCTTGATGTGGTTCTTGACTCTGTTTCCTTGACTTTGCCCTCCTGTAGGAGGGAGCGCATCAGGGAAAAAGGTTTGCTCCTCCTCAACAGAGATATCACCTTACAAGACTTGTCCTCTTTTATTGGTTTGACGGTGGCTTCTGGCCCTGCTGTAGAGTTAGCTCCTCTCCATTACAGGTACCTGGAGATTATTCGTATCAGGGATCTCTCTCGGTCCTATGGCAATTATAATTCCTGCGTTGTTTGAGATGCTCATGGCCGGGAATTAGTCACTTGGTGAGTGACTAATGTAGTTTTTCAGGAGAGGTCGCTCCGCTCTCCTTCTCCAACATGTCAGCTGTTTACAGATGCCTACCTGACTGGCTGGGGTGCTTCGATGGGGGACTCTACAACTGGAGGTCACTGGGCCCACAAGGAGCTGGATCATTTAAACTCTTTGGAGTTAAGGGCCATTCTGTTGGGCTTGCAGTCACTTTGTCGAGATAAGAATGGCTCTCATATTAGGCTTCGCTCTGACAACACCACTGCGGTTGCATGGATTGATCGTTGTGGTAGCACACGACCTACACTTCATGCTTTTACAGAACAGTTTTTTGAGTGGGCTGCTTCTAGGGGTATTACCTTGTCGGCACAGCATGTACAGGGCTTATACAATATGACAGCAGACACGGAGTCTAGAGTCAGCAGGATGGATGGTGAGTGGATGTTACAGCCGCGTTTTTTCAGGATGGTTTGTCAGCGTTTTTATACTCCTGATATCAATCTTTTTGCTACACAGATAAATGCTCAGTTACCTGACTATGTTTCTTGGAGGCCAGACCCATCTGCTATGTGCATTAATGCCTTTACCTTGGATTGGGGTGGGAAGAGTTTATATGCTTTCCACCTTTCAGTGTGATATCCAGGGCTCTCCGGAAACTGCAGGACTACGGGGCGACGGCGCTGATGATTTTCCCGCTGTGGCCAACTCAGGTGTGGTTTCCGGCAGCCCTTCAGATGTTGGCAGCCGATCCAGTCTTGCTTCCACGCTGTCCTTTGCTCTTATCGTAACAGCTAACTCTTGCACACCCTCGGACTCGGGAGTTGGTCTTGACAGCGATGGTGCTCTCCGGGCAGCGTTCACACGTCGAGGCCTTTCGATGGAGGTTGCCCGGTTTATCCTTTGGTCCTGGAGATCTAGCATTAAGGCTCAATATGGGCCGCGTATCAACAGCTGGCTGTCATTTTGCCTCGGCAGGGAAGTGGATCCATTTCAACCACCTGTGAATGCCCTTCTGGACTATCTTTTGTCAGAATTTAAACGGGGGACAGGCCGTGGGTACAGCTCTATGAACACTATCCGGTCTGGCATCTCTGCAGTTGCTACTTTTGATGGACGTCCTGCAGGCCAACATCCTTTAGTTTCCCGTTTCATGACTTGGGATCCTCAGCTAGTTCTGGATGAATATCTGCAGTCTGGGTCCCACGGAGGATTTGTCCTTTCCTCAGTTATCCATAAAATTGGTCATTCTTATGTTCTTGTTGACTGGCCAACGTGGTCAGATCTTGCATTTGCTGAACACATGAAATTTGTTTGTCTCTGAGACTCAGGTTGTTTTTGGGATTGGCGATCTGGTGAAAACTTCCCGTCCTGGGGTCCTTCTGTCAAGGGTAGTCTTTGAGGCTTACCCGCATGACAACTGCTTATGCGTTGTGCACATCATGAAACATTATCTTGATAGGACGACGACCTTCTGAGGGGCGCTTACTGGGTTTTTCTTGACGACACGACCTCCAGTATGGTTGGCCTCTCGTGATACTTTGCATCGTTGGGCGAGAGATGTGATGGGGGCTGCTGGCATTGACCTTACTATATTTTGTCCCCATTCGACTAGGTCCGCATCGTCCAGCAAGGCAGCCCTGGTTTTGCCGTTATTCACGAGTGTCTCCACCATTGGTTGGGCCAGGGAGTCAACCTTTACGCAACACTACCGGAAGCCCATCACTCAGCATGGACAGTTTGCGAGGGCAATTTTGTCATATAATGTTTGGCCTTTTCCTCTGCTCAGGGTTTAATGTGAGGGTTCTTTGACCCCATTTTTGGTATGGGTGATGGGTGATTTTTCTTTCCATGTTCCTGTGAGACTGTGTTTCACTATTTTTTTGATAGTTGTTAATGTTTTCTATCTTCTGAATTACAGTGTTGTGCTTTACTTTGTTCCTATGGACTTTCTTTTTCACGGCTCCATACTGACCCTTTTTCTGAATTTTGTGTGATTTGGTAGGTTTTAGGAACCTCTCTAAAGCTCTCATTGGGTACCGCTGTGATGTCAGTTAAATATTGTGATGTGAAATTGTAAGATTAAACGAGTACTTACCAAGTATGAAGTTTGATCGTAATTTCACGAACATTTAACGACGTCACAGTGGTGCACAATGCCCTCCCTCCCTGCCCCATCTATTCACCGAGTTCACTTTGTGGCATGGGCTCTCAGCGGTAGTTGGTGGCTGCTTCCTAAAACCTACTCTCTAAACTGACTGATGGTGGAATGGTAGTAGAGCGTCTCATTGTGCACCACTGTGACGTCGTTAAATGTTCGTGAAATTACGATCAAACTTCATACTTGGTAAGTACTCGTTTAATCTTACAATTTTAGGTTTTGATTTTATTTTCTCATTTAAATTTGTTTCTGTAAATGGTGTTGTGTATTCTTTTATATTTTGGTTCATATTTTTAATGACATTTTTATTGAACAGTATTAATTTGGTTATTACTTTGTAAAGAAAAGAGAAAAAGACTGAGTAAAGTTTATTGCCATTTAACATTTTACACATTTATATACATATATATATTGAAATTTTTGGCAGGGCCCGTCGAGCCAAAGTTCCCTGACAGACAGTTTTATATTAAGGGGACAGTGTGGTTGCAATACACAGTATGTTGGTAATAATAATATTTACAGTAAACATACTAAATATGTTGGAAAGAGTATACTTAAAATAAACATATGATAAAAAATAAATTTACAATAATCATACTAAATATGTTGCAAAGAATACAAATAAGTTTTTATTGAGCTTTTAGATGTTGACAAATTACTATTGTTAATTAGAACTTTGATTTCTGTCTGCAATGAATTCCAAAGTTGAGGACCGGAACATAACTTGCTATTTTTAAAAAGTGTTGTTCTGAATTGTGGGCAGATTAAATTAACATTATTACCTCCAATGTTATGTGAGGCATCCATTAGTCTGAACGGTTGTGTTCCATGACAATTTCTTATAGTCTTGTAAATAATTAGTAACAGAAAATACTTGTGAATGGTTTGAAAATTGAAAACCTTGTAAGTTGAAAATATAAACTGTGTCAAGTCATATTTACCCATGTGAAAAATGCATCTAAAAATTATATATATATATATATATATATATATATATATATATATATATATATATATATATATATATATATATATATATATATATATATATATATATATATACTATATGTCATTTCCTATTCTGATAATTACAATGTTTTAGTGATGCAAGAGCTGGTCACCACGGACACGGGTGCACAGAGGACAGACACGGTGGGAGGTGGATGAGGAGGAGAGGACACCAGCAGCGTCCCCACCCTCACCACCACATCCACCACCACTACCAACACCACCACTATAATGTCTAATATTTCACTCAACAGAGACGAGTCTACCAGGGGAAAAAACAATGAGTTTGTGTGTGTGTGTGTGTGTGTGTCTGTGTGTGTTTTTACCTAGTTGTAGTATACAGGGCCTGAGCTACACTCGTGTGGTCATGTCTCCGTATCTATATTTGTACAGTTTTTCCTTCAGTTGATGTACATTCTTTGCCATTATCTCCTCTTCCTTCAGTCCATTCCAAGTATCTATACTTCTCTGAGGAAAACTGTACTTTTTTGTATCGTTCAAGCAAATTCCTTTATGCTATTTTTTCTTGTTAGTTAGTTAGTTAGTTAATGCAAAAAGGAGGAAGCGCCAGACATGTAAGGTGATATGGCGCTATGTTAATCTAAAAGGTAGACGGTATAGTAGAGGTGATGGTAAGGCAAATTATGGGGAAGGAAAGAACAATTAGTTATAGTTAAAGGATTAGATCAAATGGAGGATGTGTATTTGTTGTAGGAAGGAAAGTATGTTGTGTAAGTGGAAATGTGTTGATTGTGTGAGAATATCATTAAGGCAGTGTAGAAGGGAGGTTGAGATAGGTGACTTAAGTGAGGGAAAGCAGTAGTGTATCAAGGACAGAAAAGTAGAATGTGTGGTACAGAGAGGAGGGCGTTACAAGTCATACAAAGGGTAGTAAAGTGTTCCAGAAAAAGGGTTTGTAAGATGTAAGTTGGTGTATCAGACTTGGAAGAATAAGGAAGGGCAGAAGAGCAAATTAAGGGAGAGGGTATAAGCCATGGTGGAAAAGAATGAGTATGGAAAGGGAGGACATTTCAATCAGGAAAGGGAGTGTGAAAGAGAAGGGAATGCATACAAACAGAAAGTGGTCGTGGTAGTCGTGGATGGGAGGAGAAACTACTTTGAAGAGCTTGTAGAATAAACACTTTAAACACTTTATTATAGCCTAGGTTTGAGATACATTGCGTTATTTTTACACATAATGGGCTAGCCTTTATATAAGCAAAGCTTTTCAGGCAAAGGGAAAAGGAAGTAGATTTATGTTTTAAATCTAAGATACATAGATATAATAATAACTAAATTTGCTAATAGATAGATCTAATATAATGTTCTAAAATAAGGAAGTAAGATAAAGAGTTTGGTGATAAAGCTTGTGGAATAAACACTTTAAACACTTTATTATAGCCTAGGTTTGAGATACATTGCGTTATTTTTACACATAATGGGCTAGCCTTTATATAAGCAAAGCTTTTCAGGCAAAGGGAAAAGGAAGTAGATTTATGTTTTAAATCTAAGATACATAGATATAATAATAACTAAATTTGCTAATAGATAGATCTAATATAATGTTCTAAAATAAGGAAGTAAGATAAAGAGTTTGGTGATAAATTGTGTTACACATATGAGGTAAGTGTAATAAGATGGGTGTATGAAATGGATAAGTTGTCTAGAAGGGGTAAAATGATATGGAAGTGGTGACGATGGTGATCATAGATGTTTATGATGAGACATATCTGGGAATGTTAAGGAAGATATATAAGAAAAACATTGGTTAATATGCATCCAGGAGATGATTCTTGAGCCTACTTTTAAATTTGTAAAGAGAGTTGACACTTTTAATTTGTTGAGGTAATGAATTCCATATTAGAGGGCCTAAGTACATAGTTGAGCGACGGAAGATGCTGAGGCGATGGGTGGGTATACATAGGCGTTCTCTGTGTCGTGTGGTATAATCATGCATGGGAAGGGAGACATTAATTTGATTATTGTACATAGAAGTTGCAATAGAGAGTTTCGTTATGTCTTCAAGTCTTAAAATTTTTGTATCTTTAAAGAGTGGAGCCGTGTGTTCAAGGTACGAGCTCTTTGTGATAATGCGGATAATCTTTTTATGAATTAGGTTTATGCATTTTAGATGTGTGGCTTGGGTGATACTCCAAATTGGGTTACAGTATTGCAGATGAGGATATATATGGGCATAGTACAGTGCTTTTAGTACTTCACTGGGCTTAAAATCTCTTACTTTATAAAGCATGGCAGTGCACCTTGAAAGTTTTTGGGATATGTTATTTGTATGAAATTTAAATGTTAGGTTTTCATCAAAAGTTACTCCTAAGAATTTAAGTTTGTTGGTTCTGGCTATATAATTGTTTTTATTTTTAGTTCTGGGAAATTGTCATCAACTCTATTTGAAAATATCATAAAATGTGTTTTGTTGCTGTTGATGGTAAGTCTATTACTCAAACACCAGTTATTTAGTTTGTCAAGGTCTACATTAGCTGCATGGAACAATATATTATTATTTAGGCCTGTGAAATAGAGGGTCATGTCATCAGCAAAGAGGATGGTATCTGCATGTGAAAATACATTGACAATATCATTGATGTAGATAAGGAACAGTATGAGCCCCAGGACACTTCCTTGTGGGACACCAGTACAAATTTTACTTGCTGAGGATTTATAACCTTCAAGGAGTGTGCATTGGGTTCTATCAGATAAATAGGTCTTAAACCAGGAGTGTACTGTGCCTCTTATGCCGTTGTGGTGCCCGGGGGGGGGACGGGGGCGTTATTTTATTTATTTATTGTTGTTATTCTATTCTTTATTTAATTAATTTGTTTTACTTTCACTTCACTGCTGAAGGACCACCAGTGTGGTGCCTTGTCATTAAATTAACTTCGAATGGGGAACTCTCATGGCAATTAAAAATATATTTACTTTGATTAATTATATTAATTAATGGTCCCTGATGTTGGATATTTCCCTGGATATTAAGGAAAGAAAGCTGCCACCACTCCCAAAGGTTTAATGAGAATTAGGGGATTCTCAGGGAATTTAATTTCTTCCTAAAGGGAAGTTAAAATATTCGAAAGAGAAAATAATTACTACCAGGGAAATATAGGCGACCAATGAAAAGAAAGGGGGAACTGATTTAACAATTTAGTTATTTGGTAGAATGGACTGAGTTTCAATAAGGCACATGGATTCGTGGATTTGTTTCATATCCTTTTTCAAGAGTGTTGAGCACCTCCCTATTAACATTACCACACCAAACGGAGGTTAGTATTAACACAAAATCACTTTCTCAGATTTTACTTGAGTTATTTATTTAATGTATACTTTGAATATCACAGGCTGATCACTGAGTCTTAGAAACACGGCTTAGTTATAGTATCAGACAACTTAATGGCTCATGGCAGAAAAACTTCACCTTCCTCAAAAAGAAAATAAATACAGAGTTGGCAATACATATCTCACCTCGAGATACCAAGCTCTTCACACATTATACATTATACCCTTGACTCCCTTCCCTGAAAAATATCACCTTAAAAATGTTATAATTTTGTAACTGGGCCTGAGAACAGTTAAAGAACCTTTTCTCAGGGGATTTCCGAAAGTAAGGTGATCTCAATGTTTCTGTTTATGCATACATAGTATAACTCTTCCTCACTAAATAGGAATACGCGATTCCTATTCCTGAATACATGGGCTGGGTCTATCAGACCGTCTTACGTGACACATAGTTTCCTAAAGCTTAACTTGGAAATTTGGCCGTGGCTTTCTAGCCGTTCATTTAACTACAAAAACAAAAGAAAGTAAATGAGAAATTGGTGTAACTGTCGTGGAGGCATTCTTTCCCTGCGAACACAATCAAGGGTGTACCACGAGTGACGCTGTCTGGGAAAAAGGCGGGAGATGAGAAGGGGGAAGGGGGGGTTTCGAGGATATTCCTCCTTTGATCTTATTATTAATTGATTATTGAGACGTGAAATAGTTATCAATTTATAGGAAATTAATTTTGACGCTAAATAAGTGACATTTAGATATCTATTGAACCTGATCTCTGGATTACTATATAGGGGAACATTTTTGTCTACGTGACTTTTCTCAGGGACAGGCCCTGGGGCATGATCGCCTCACATGATGCAATATTACGTCATTCTTAACAAAGTTTTGTGGGAGATAACTAAGTAGGTTAATTATATTAGACTATGGAGAGCATTTTGACAAGTTAATAACTATTAATAATGATAAGATTATGATATTAATTTCTTTCCATAGAAAACTGTCTGGTGGGAGGGGTTGACTGCATAGGATTTGAAAGTTTGGAAAAACAATTCTAATATAAACCTTAATATAAACATATAGTATGAAAGTATGAATGATGTGAGTAAAAACATTTATATAATGCAGTACCCCCTTGGGAATACAGGATCTAAGGGCAGACTAAACAAAACAAGAAAAGTACATTCAGTAGGCCTATTTGAGATTAAATTGGAGGCATCACACCGTAATGGTGCAATTTGTGGAGAAGAATGTTGTGGTTAACTGTATCAAAGGCTTTGGAGAAGTCAACAAAGATTGCTAGGACAGATAATTTATCATCAAGAGCTGAATAAAGGTGAAAGGAGAATTGACTGAGAGCATGATAAGTGTTTAGGCCTGGTCTGAATCCATACTGGGAGTCACTCAATATTTTGTTTTTTTGAAGGTATGACATTAGTTTGTCTTTTATTAGGGTTTCAAATATTTTAGAGAGGGCAGACAGTGTAGAGATAGGGCGGTAGTTATTCGGGTCAGTTGTAGGACCAGACTTATAGATGGGGGTGACGTTAGCCTTTTTGAGGGTTGTAGGAAATATTCCAGTGGTAATTGATTGGTTGAAAAGTAAAGTAATAGGGTCGGCAAACTGTGCACAATTACGTTTTAATAATGAGATAGGAATTTCTTCAACATTTGATTTCTTGTTTTTTAGAGCTATTATAGCTTTAGTAATGTCCTCTGGGGTAATTGGTGGGACAGACATAGAGTTTGGATAATTGCCTTGCAAAAAGTCAGTGGCATTCATATTTGCTGGTGGTAGCTCTTTATTAAGTTTGGTTGCTACCACTGAAATGTACATTGAGGGCTTCCGCAATTTGTTGAGGGTTGTTATACGTTGTGTTGTTTAGATGTAAGTTAGAAATTGTTGTTCTTGATGATTGTTTACCGGATAATTCATTAATGGTCTGCCAAATTATCTGTGTTATTCTTGAAATTACTAAAAATTTTCATATAGTAATTAGTTTTGGCTGTCCTTGTTATTTGTGTCACTCTATTTCGGTATTACGTGTATGTGTTGTGGTTTATAGTCCCTAGCTTGTACAGTTTGAAGAGATTGCTTTTGAATTTGATAGAGGTTAGTATACCAGGTGTTAACCAAGGATTACTGAGTCTTTTGGCTGACACAAATTTAGTAACTATGGGAAAATGTTTATTGTATAGGTTTTGAAGGATTCTAACAAATTTTTCAAAGTTTCCATCGATGTCATTAGAAATGAGGATGTCATTCCAGTTGATTGAGGCTAGAGTTGATGTAAACAAACTGTGCTTCAGTGTGTCAGAAATCCTATAAGTTATTTTATGGGTTGGACATTAGGGATATATTTAGGAAGATTGGGAGATGATCAGATATTGGATGGTGAATGATTCCTGAGGTTGAAAGTGGAGTATAATTCGACCAAATATGGTCAAGAAGTGAGGGCTGCCCAAGGTTAGGATTGTCAGGAAATCTGGTCGGGCGAGATATATGTGGGAAATAGTTCAGAGCTTGCATGGTATTCAGAAAGTTATTATTTGGTTGATGGGAAGCATGTTCTAAGAGATTGATATTAAGGTCTCCAAGAAGAATTGTGTTGTTTCTCATGAATAGGTTCTGGGTTAAGATGTCATGTAATGTAAGAGTGAACTCTTCCACTGCAACATATTTAGTGTTTGGTCTTAAGTTTTAGCTGGACAGTACATATTTCAATATTTTCATTTACAAAAGTATTGTAGCGGCTTTCGCAGGCTTCTAATTAATGTGAACTGTTTTACAGGCATGGCAGGACATGCTTCCTCACCGGGGTGAACAGAAACCCGTATTTCCCGATGACGTTTATTGAAGCTCAGTCCTCTATTTTCATAACCATGTCTGGCTATGCCATGTCTGGCTGGCTCTACCATGTTGTAAAGAACTGAAAATATACATTTCCAGTCACAGAACGAATACACATACATTCTCATGGCATTGTCATACACTTCAAGTAATGCTTACACTCAATAAATCATCATAACAGTCAATTTATACCACAATATATAAGAAATAAACAGATCTCACCTCGATCACATCCTGCGAGCACACTTCTGCTGTCAGCAATGAGTGACGTGAACAAGTCTCTATAAGCAATGTGATCGCCTTCACCATGAAACAACAAGGCATCTACTGATCCTTCTTTACAGTATTTGAACCTTCTAAATATCTTTATATAAATGAGATCAACAAAGGAATGATAAAATATACATACAGTTACATGGCTCCCCTAAATTGTGCAACAATTTACCTTATAAACTAAAAGACAATTTGCCTTAAAACTAATACTGGCACATCATAAGGCACTTGAATTACAAAGGCTCCTTGGCGGGGATACCCTGGTCTTCACCATTATCACATTCTACCAAGAGAACAAGACTGTGGATAGGTCTTTCCATTATGTTTACATATCTTGTACGTTTTCTCTGATTGTCAATATTAGAATCTGCCATCACAAGCTTTACCTTTCTTACAAGACCGTCATTATCAGGCAAAGCTTCTATGACTCTACCCAATCTCCAACTGTTTCTTGGCAGATTGTGATCCTTTACAATAACATCATCATTGACCATAAGATTTCTTCAAATGACTCACATTTATAGCATCTAGGTATTCAGAGGCCCTTTCAACTTGTGCAGCTTATCTCTCCATTTTACCCATTTATATCTGACATTATCTGTCACCTCGTCTTCCCAACTAGACCCATGTTTGCATAATTCTTGAAGGATTTGTTTGCCCACAAGAATAAAAGGTGACACTAGACCTAACGGGTCATATACAGAGTTCACAGTGGACAACATACCTCTTATTGTGAGTGTCTTATCTTTCAACTGTATTTTAAATTGAAAAGTGTCAGACTCTATACACCATTGAATTCCCAGAGTTCTTTCCATGGGCAGTGTTTCTTTACTAAGATCTAAATTCTTAACAACATTCACTCTTTCATGAGGGGATGTCGTTTCTAGTACTTCCCTACTGTTGGACAAGAACTTATGAAGGTTGAAACCTCCCATGCTACATATTGCCTTGCTTTGTTTCATCAAAGTGACGGCTTCATTCACTGTTGCCACTGACTTAAGGCCATCATCAACATAAAAATCTGTTCTTATAAAATTTGCTGCATCAGAACCATACAGATATTCATGGTCGTCTGCAGCCTTCTTTAATGCAAAATTGGCAACACTTGGAGACGATGTAGCACCAAACAAGTGAGCCGTCATTCTGTGTTCAACAATTTCTTTAGTTACATCACCATTTTTCCACCAAAGGAACCTAAGCATGTCCCTGTGTTCTGGATTCATCTTCACTTGGTGGTACATTGCTTCTATATCACAAACAAATGCAATAGGTTCCTGCCTAAATCTGCAAAGTACCCCTACCAATTTGTTGGTGAGGTCTGGACCCTGTAACAAATGGCCATTTAAAGACTGACTCTTATAGTTTGCACTGCAGTCAAATACCACTCTGAGTTTCCCTGGTTTCTTAGAGTGATACACTCCATGATGTGGAATGTACCAAACCTGACCATCATCCTTGTTTAGATCCTTCTTAGGCACAACCTCTGCATAGCCTTTATCTATCATATTATCCAAGAACACTTTATAGTTATCATGGTGTTGTTTATCTTTGTCAAGTCTGTTTTTTAGCTTCATTAATCTATGCTCTGCCAAAGTTTTATTGTTTGGAAGCTTGACATTGTCGTTTTTAAGAGGAAGAGGCAACTCGTAATGCCTGTCTTCCAGCTGATGTACTCCAGCTTTCATTTTATTTATAAACTTCTTGTCTTCATACGATAATAGAACATCAGCTGACTTCCTTTCATTGAAATCAAGCTCAAACATATCTTGTACTTGGGAGGGATTTATTATCTCCTTAGTCCTTGATGGAACGACTAAGAAGCTTACCCTTTTTTCCTGATTTATCTCGACCTCTTGTACAAATGTTCTAAATACTGTCAGGATATTATCTTCTAAGCCTTGACTAACAGCAACCCTTCCTTGGATGCCCCATCCTAACTCTGTTCTTATCCCACAGGGCTCTCCAGACTCCCCTGTGATTACTTCCCTGTGCTCTATTGCTTCATTACAATTCACTCCAATCAATAGTCCTATTTCTACATCTGACCTATATGGCATGAGTTTAGAAGCAATTAGAGATAAGTGGGACCACCCTTCTGCTGTCTCCCTTCTAGGAATCTGATCTCGTCGTGCTGGGATATTCTCTCTAGAGTATGCATGTGGAAGCTCTATATCTCGTTCATCATAGATGCCTCGTACTATAAGTCCAGAGACTTTATTACACACAATTGTCTCTTCTCCATTTATTGTGGAAGTTTGCAAAGAAATTTGCGGTCCACTCACTCCCACCTCATCTAAGAGACTTTGCTTCACGAAGCAAGCATCAGATTGATTGTCCAACAATGCATACACTAACACTTTATTCCCTTCATTACCTCCTTGGTACATCCACACTGGTACTATTAAACTGTGTGTGTCTCCAGCAACTGACTGTTTGACCTTAACCTCATTTATTACAACTGGTCTTTCATCGTTTTTCTTGAGATCAATTACCCGTTCTGGTCTTTCTTGAGTCTGAGATCTTAAAGCATCATTATGGAGAACGGTGGGATGGAATCTCTGACATACCTTACATGATTTCTTTCTCCTACAGTCTTTTTTTATGTGACCCCAATTTAAACATCCTGCACATAATCTTTTTTCTTTGATAAATGTAAACTTTGTATCAGGATCAAGTTTTACAAATAGTTTACAATTTTCTAAATCATGCTCCTCTTTACAGTAGCGACAAAATTGTCTCTTTCCTTCCTTTCCTTTAAAGTCTTGTTTCATAGTCTCTACATTTACTTTACTGTTAAAGGAACTACCTGTCCTTTCCTCAGATGGTTTTGTAATGAAACCTTTACTTCCTCTAAATTTAGTCATGGTATATGACCTATTACTCTTATTCCTGTTCAAGCTTGCATTGCCTTTACCACTGTCATTTGCTTCCATGACCACAGCATTGTATGAAGTAAAAGGATCACATGCTGCATGAGCTTGTGAGTTGATGAATTTACAAAACCTTTCAAAGGGTGGGTACTGCCCTGGCCCATACTGAGAACTGCTATAACAATGTTTTGTTATTTTCGCATTCCAACTATTAATTATAGATCTAGGAAGTTTTGTTAGTAATTTCCTATGTTCTCTGGGATCATTAAGGAATGACAAGTGAGGAATAGAATGTATAGCTGCCCTACAGCATTCTAAAAAATCTGAAAACTTCATTAGGGCTGGACCATCGTCTTGAGGAATTTGTGGCCATCCTGACAACCTTTTCATGTAAGCATTGGCAACTACACTTTCATTTCCAAATCTTTGCCAGAGAATTCTCTTTGCTGTGTCATAATCTTGGTTAGTATTTAAATACATTAACATTCTTATGGCTTCCTTTGCCTCACCACTTGTATATTTGTCAAGATATGCAAGTCTCTCTGATGCATCAGTTGTCCTAGCTTCCACAAAGGTTTTAAACTTTTTTTATCCAGAGTGGAAATTCCATGGGTTCTCCACTAAAAATTGGAGGCTCTATTGGAGGTAAACTCCATCCTTGAACAGGTATATAAGTAACAGGATTACTACCAGGAGTGGAAAGAGACTGACAGGACTGTTTGACATTATTAGTAGGAGTATAGTTACTAGGAGGTATGAAACTATGAGTTAAGGGGTTGAGATTCATTGCTTGAGCATTAACGTTTGTACTTCTACTAACACCTAATCCTTCCTCATTCATTAGACTATGAGATTTACCCTTAGATCCATGTTTAGGGAAGAATGTAACACATTTATGAGGCATGGCTTCATCTATCTCTGAATCAGACTGCAGTAGCGATACATCTTTGCTTTGTACCTCTAAATATTGTTGAAGATGTTGTTGCCTCCCTACACTTTCATCATCACTTGGAAGCATCCCTCTATCATCCTCTTCAACTTCATTTAGAGCTTCAAGTTCTGCACTGACAGCTGCTATGTCTCATTTTTTCTCTTTTGGCTAACTCAGCTGTACTCCTTGCCACTAACGCCTGTGCCTCAGCTGTACTCTTTGCCACTAACGCTTGTGCCTCAGCTACATTATCATGATGTTCTATTTCCGCTTTAAGCATGGCCAATTTAGCTGCCGCTTCTTGCCTTCTTAGTAATGATGCAGAGGAAGCCTTAAATGCTTTAGAATGTCTACTAGAACCTTTAGTAACATGAGAAAATACAGATTCTTTACCACTTAGTACTTCCAATTTCTTACTCTTTAAATCCTTTACAGTTTCTTGGTGAATCTGTTCATCTACTTTAAGGTTCTCTAACTCATCTAACTCATCCGACTCTTCTTGCTTAAGATCTTTAAGTTCCATACATGCACTAACATAGTTAGCATACAATTCCATTTCTTCATCAGACATTTTGATTAAGTGCATGAGACTAATGTTATGTAAGACAAAGCGAATAATACACACATACATATACATATAAATATAGAAAAATATTATCTGTGTACGTATATATGACTGTGTGCATGTGTGTGTGTGTATACGTACAGAAGCAAAATGCATTCATAATAATAATAATAATAATAACTTACCTGTTCAGTACTAGGCTAAGAATGAAAGGTAAAATACACATAATTAGACGCACACACACATGCGTACACACACACATACACACATACCTTACACACATAAATAAGAATCATTACAATTATTAACACATACCGCTCAATAATAATGATGATAATAATAATTTGGCTTACTTGGTTCAAGAATTCTGGTTCTGAGGCCGCCATGTCCCAGCGGTTCTGCAGAATGAATATGTTGGGTTTTGAGAGACGAGATGAAACCTTATGGAAGAAATTCTTTTCCTGTAATAATTTAAAAAAAAAAAAAAAATTTATTATTATTATTATTATTATTCATTGTTTTTTTAATGTATGTTATTATTATTTTCGTTATTATTATTATTATTATTACTACCACTACCACTACTACTACCACCACTACTACCACTACCACTACCACTACTACTACCACCACCACTAAACTTACAGTATTCATCAACGTGGACTCAGAATTAGCCACCAGGACAAACACATCAGCATCCAGAGTGTGTTTATCAATCCAATCGTCTAAACTTTCCGAAACATCAATTCCGGGAGAGTCTACGAGAACCACGTCATCTCGGAGCAGTGGACACCTATGGAGAGAGAGAGAGAGAGAGGGGGAGAGAGTAGAAAGGTAAGTATATCAATATTACATCAAGGATAATAATAATAATAATAATACAACTGTTTTTCTCTATATATTAACTTCTTCTCCTCCTCTGTCTTCATTCCACTTTCTTTCCACACACACACACACACACCTTGCTTTGGGCCAGTGTATCCTAACAAGAGTGGAATCACCCAGTCTGTTGTTGCAGAGTGCGTGGGCTAACTGGCCTATCCCCTTAATGCTCTGCTTCTCTAACGAGCCTTCGGTAGTTAGGTAAGGCTCGTTGCCGTCCACTCCCTCGACCTGTGGGAGCACGAGTTGGTGTGGTGATTAGGTTAGGTTAGGTAGTTTAGGTTGTAGGAATGATAATAATAATAGCATTTAGTCTGTCTGTGTATATATATAATAATAAATATATATTCTTTCACATACACACACACACATATACATACACACACACACACAGAGGTGATAATAGCAATATATATATATATATATATAGAATAGTAATAAAAAAATTGGATAAATATAGATACTTATACATACAACTATATAATACAACACACGTACACGTACACGTACACGTACACGTACACACACACACACACACACACGTACACGTACACGTACACGTACACGTACACGTACACACACACACACACACACACACACACACACACACACTTACCTGTAGAAAACAATTAGTAGTGTGTACAATACCCGAAGGCAGAATCTTGTCTCCCATCATTGCATTGATTACTGTACTTTTACCATTAGATGTACGGCCAAAGAATGCAACCTGAGGGGGGGAGGAGGGGGTGTAGTAGTAGTAGCAGTAGTAAAAAAAACGATTTATTTCATATATCAAAACAACAATTCTCTCTCTCTCTCTCCCTTACCTTCATGTGATCCCTGGCTAGTACTTCCTTAATTCCTTGTACTTTAGCTGCATGACTCTGTACAGAATGTGTCTCCTCGTCCAGTACCAAGGCCTTACCATTGGCGTTGGAGCCTGGAGGGAGGGGGGGAGGAATGGAGAGAAGATAGGGTAAGGGGGATGGAGAGAAGGTAGGGGGAGGGAGAGAATTGGATGTTTAAGTTTTAGGGAAATATTATATCAATAACATAAGAAGAGAAGGATTTGTGAGTGGTATTATAGGTTAAGTTATCACACACACACACACACACACAAATACTTACAACACACAAATACTTACTACACACAAATACTCACAACCCCTCGGTTGTGAGCCGAGTGCGCTAACCACTACGCTAGCGGACCGTGTGTGTGTGTGTGTGTGTGAATGTGTATGACTGGCAATCCACTATTTCATAAGACTATAACCTGCTATACACATATATACAATTAAAGATGTTAATAATTACAAACAAACTCACTAACTAATAATAATCAACATTAAACACCATTATAAAAAAAATATATATATATATATATATATATATATATATATATATATATATATATATATATATAATAGTAATAATTAGAGTAGGAACTGTCAGAAGAGTATAAACACCACAAGGGAATTACAACAATAGAATCAAAGTCCAACCCACAATAAAGGATTTGAATCTTTATCAATGACGTATGAAGGAATCAAAAAGAATCAAAACCTATTATAACGGTGCGATTTTATCTTGTCATGTTATATTTATTGATTTGTATATCCTTATAGTTATCATTATCAAGGAGAGTGACTGGTGGGTGACTGTGGTGTATATGGGAGGTGAGGGTCGAATGAATCATGACGAGAATAAGAAGTTGTATGAGACGCTGAAAAGCATTAAGGAAAAGGTAGGGAGGAATAGATGGGTAATAATGGGGGGACTTGAATGGGCACATAGGGCTAATGGAGGAGGTAGTGAACAGAAACGGGCAGATGATTTTAGAGTTTGTTGAGGATACGGACCTAAAGCCGGCCACACACGTGCAGTTTTAACTGACAGTTATAACTGTTCAGTTATAACTGTCAGTTAAAACTGCACGTGTGTGGGTATCTCAGTTGCTCATTTCGTCAGTTCAACAAAACTGTACAGTTAAACTGAGACAAATACAATGTTCCATATTTTTAACTGAAAGGAGTAACTGAACTGAGCGTGTGTGAGGATTCGTAACTGTACAGTTCTCAACTTCTCATTTCTACAGGTGGTAGCGGTGAGTGCAGTTTGTTGAGATGGCACGTAAACAAAACCAAGTGATTGTTGAATTCATTGAACTCTATCGATCTGAACCTTGCCTGTGGCAAGTTAAAAGTGAAGAATATCATGACCGCACAAAGAAAGATGTTGCCTATAGCAAATTAGTAAAGAAGTTGGAGGAACTTGAGCCTGGTGCCACCAAGAAGTCTGTCGTAATGAAAATTAATAGTTTGAGATGTGCTTATCGCAAGGAGAAAAAGAAGGTTGAGGCATCAAAGAAGTCTGGAGCATCTACAGACAGCATCTACAAGCCGGTACTTTGCTTGCATTACCTGCTTGAATTCCTGCAAGATCAAGATACTCCAAGGACGTCACGTTCAAATCTGGACAATGAAAACGAAGAGGTAAGAGAAACAAGATAGGAAATTAATTTTATTATTATTAGGCCTATTATTATTGTATAAAAATCATTGCCCCATTTCACCCACTTTCAGTTTTTGTTGAATAACAGACAATCAGTTAACATTGAAATCCTGCGTTTTGTGGTGGTTATAGCCAGCAAAATTATTTATTTGTATTTTAAAATGTGTTTAATTTGCCATGGCACTTTGTCATCATTCATGAAGTAGTTCATAAATTGTTCTCTGACTTCTTTTGCGTCATTAGAAATATTTCCACTACGACGATTTAGTGGAATCATATTTGATTGTGAACTATCGCAGCCACTAGAAATAACAGATCCATCATAATTATTTTCTTGATACATAAGGTTCACAGGGGCGTATGTACTAGATTGTTGTTCAATCAAAAAGTTATGCAATGCACAGGTACCCATTACTACTTTCTCAATATTCTCTGGTTCTAAATTAATTGGGGACTGAAAAATACGGAAGCGTGAAGCAAGTATCCCAAAAACATTCTCTACAATATGCCTTGCTCGAGATAATCGATAGTTAAAAACCTCTTTTTTGGCTGAATCTAATAATCCTTGCCTGAATGGCTTCAAAATATTAGTTCTGAGAGGAAATGCATCGTCAGCAACGAAGACATATGGAACATTTTTGAAGTTGTCACTGACATCGTCAGACTGAGGAATGTGTAAATTCTCGTTCACCAGCTTTTCAAAGAACGATGTATTCTGAAGAACACCATCAGAAATCCGTCCATTAGTTCCAAAATCAACCAGTAGGAACTGGTATTTGGCATCAACTATAGCAAGAAGAACCATACTATGTTTGCCTTTGTAATTATAATAATACGATCCAGAGTTATGAGGGGGAATTATTTCAATATGTTTGCCATCCATGGCACCGATGCAGTGGGGGAAATGCCATCTTTCCTCAAACAAAGTTGCAATCTCTTTCCATTTTTCCTCTGAGTTGGGAAACTGAAACAAACATGGATACAAAAATGTTACAAAATTTGTATAATTTAAAATTTTTAAATATTTATAAGTTAAAATTTTATATTTTCCTAATTTCTTAATATTGTTAATATATTTTGTGTCTTTTTCAGATATTTGATGACAATCCACTCCCAGTTGAAGAAGTGAATTCTGATGCTGAAGACTCTACAATGTCTACATCAACAATTGCGGATGTTCAAGAAGTGTCACAAACACAACCAAAACAACCAATAACCTCAAGGCCTGGTTCTAATAAAAGAAATAAGATAAATGATGACCTGACATCAGAAGTGCTGACTACAATGCGTGACCACTTCAAAAGACCTAAGGAACAACCTGACCGATATGATTTGATAGGAAGCACTATTGCTCTGAGGTTAAAAGCTCTAGACAAACGTGTGGCCCTCGTTGCAGAAAAAAAATCAATGACATACTGTTTGAGGCTGAAATGGGTTATCTAAGCACATCGTCAATGTATCATTATGCTTCATCAACAAGCCAGAGTCCTATTAGTACCCCATGTCCCGCACCTTCACCGTCTCCAACATATGAGCAAGGTTCAAGTACAGACACTCATGACAGAAGCGAAAACTCATTGCTTTCTCTGGAAAACACAGCATCCTATTATTTTACTCATTTTGATCCTAATGTATAAAGGAGTTAGGTAACAGAAATTCAAATTAGCTGAGATTAAATGTCACATCATCCTCTTATTTTACTCACTTGTGTTAGCTAACAAAAAATCTAATTAGCTGATATTAAATGTCACATTAAAGTGTATTTCTTTAAAAATCTATGTAAAACCGTTCTGGAAATAGATGCAGTTTGTCAATAAAATATGATTATGTTCTCATTTCTCATAATAAATACATTTATAAAATACATACCTGCATATACTTCCCCAAAACTTTGTACAAGATGTTACATGTTTCTGGGATGATTTTTCCAAGAGATTGAGGTGATATTCTTGTGGAAAATTTGAGACACTCATACGACCGTCCTGTTGCTAGAAACCTCAAGGTAGCAGTTAATCTTTCATGTGGCGATATTGCTCTTCTCATTATTGTATCTTTCTTTTTAATGAAAGGAGAAACCAGCGAAAGCAACTTTTGGTACACTCTTTCAGTCATGCGCAAATAATTGAGAAAATCAATTGGTTCTTCACTTAATTCCTTTAATATTTTAATATCAGAACATTGATTTCGCCTTAATAACCACTTTTTGCACCACTGTTTACGCTTTTTAGTTTTCTTTTTTCTATTTGTTTGTAGCATTACAAAGAATACACCGAGAGCGGCAAGATCGTACTCCTCGGAATCCATGGTAAAAACTGAGGGATTGAACTGTGTGTGTGTGTGCATTTCATTTTTAACTGACGTCAGTTTAAACTGTGTCAGTTATAACTGAACAGTCATAACTGTCACTTAAAACTGCACGTGTGTGGCCAGCCTAAGGATCAAGAACTGGGAGTTAGAAGACCCGGTGACCTGGAGAGATAGAAGTGAGTCTGCAATAGATTATGTGTTGGTTAACGATCAGGTAGAGAAGCAGGGCTGTAAAATATGGAAAAATGAAGAGGTAGATTTTTCAGACCACGTCTTAATAGAGATCACATGCGGGAAGACGAGGAAAACCACAGGAGTTAAGAAGGAAGTTTGGAAAGAAAAGTGGGATATAAAGAATGCAGATTGGATAGCTTACTGCAGAGAAATGGATGAAACTATGCCAGGAGAGGTAGAAGAGGTAGAAAGGACAGTGAGCGAATGGGAAGGGGACATTAAGGAACACACAAAACGTCAGGCGATGAAGTCCGTTGGAGTAAAGAAGTTCAAGATAGGGAAAATAAAACTGAAGGGATGGTGGGATGAGGAGGTAGCTAAGGCGATTGGAGACAGAAAAAGGGAAAATAGGAAGCAAAGGAACTTAGCTAGACTGGCAAAGCAAATGGGAGGAAGGTACGAAGCAGAGTGGGCAGAGGCGTGGGACAGGTATGTAGAGGCGAAGAAAGGGGCCCAGTCAACCATTAGAAAGAAGATAGGGAAGTGGGAGGAAGAGCAGGCAAGAACACTGAGCAACATGCCACGGAGGGAGAGAGAAAAGGAAGCTTGGAGGCGGTTAAGGAGGAACCTGGGTGGAACAGGTCCACACCAGGAGGTTAAGGTGAAGGTGAATGGCAGGGAGGCAAGCAGCGAGGAGGAGGTGGTGCCCGTGATAGAAGATTATTGGAATAGGATTATATGGAAGGGGGAAGAGGAAGAGCATATGGGATACCTGTCTCTATACAGTGAAGTTAGGGAGATGGAGAGCATAGAGATAGAGGAACAGGATATAGCATCAGCAGTAAGAGCCATCAAGATAGGAAAAGCAGATGGGACAGATGGAATCTTGGGGGAATTTATAAAGTATGGAGGGGAGGCACTTAGGCAGGCACTAGCTGGGCTGTTCAAGAAGATACTGGAGGAGGGGGAAGTGCCTCAGGATTGGAATAGAAGTAGGATTACTCTAATCCACAAGGGAGGGGGTAAGTCAAGGGAGGACATAGGTAATTACAGACCCATCGCAGTAATGAACACCCTGGCAAAAACATTTGGGTGGGTGATAAACGATAAGCTGAGGAAATGGATAGAGGAGAAAAGGGTTCTCGGAGAGGAACAGAGTGGTTTTAGGAAGGGGAGAGGTGGCCTAGAAAATGTGATAGTGATGAAGGAAGTCATAGAGAGGAATAAAAAGGTAGGAAGAGAGCTGTATTTAGTATTCCTAGATTTGGAAAAGGCATATGATAGGGTAGATAGGAGCAAGTTAATGACACTACTGATGCACAGAGGGGTAGACAGGAAGGTAGTGCAGGTGATTAGAAAGATGTATGAGGAAAATGAGGTGAAGTTTACGATAGGTGATGTTAGCACTGGATGGCTGAGAAATAACATAGGAGTACGTCAGGGTTGTGTGATCTCCCCAACACTATTTAATTTATACATAGAGGAGTTGATAGTGAGGATTAGGATGACAGGGAAGGGAGTCAGTGTTGGGGATAGGAGATTAGGGTGCCTAGCCTATGCTGACGACATTGTGGTAATGGCAGAGAGCAAGGAGGACATGGAAGAGATGTTGCAGGTAGCCAGTATATATGGGCGAGAGTGGAATGTTAGGTACAGTGAAAGAAAATGCAAGGTGATGGAGTTTAATAGCCAGGAGGAGGGACAGTGGGTGTTAGGAAACAACATTCTGGAGGTGGTAGATAGGTACACTTACTTAGGGCTAGAAGTGAGTAAAGAAGGAATTGGAGGAGAGAAACAGATGAAGATAAATGAGGGGAAGGCCAGGAAGATGACGGGAATGATAATTAATGCAGGTAGTAGATCAATTAATAAGTACGAAGTAGGGAGGAGTTTATGGAAGGGGATGGCTGTGCCGTACTGTCTATATGGGTCTGAGATTACCTATTACCGGGAGGGGGACGTAGCAAAGCTAGAGAAGAGTCAGAATAGAATAGGCAGGTGGGGGTTGGGTGCTCCACGCAGTACAGCAGTAGAAGCCATTAGAGGAGAGATGGGCTGGAGTACTTTCAGGGAGAGAATAATTAAAGGGAAATTAAACTTTGTAAAGAAGATGGAAGGACTTGATGAGGATAGGTGGGCAAAGCAGGTACTGAGAGAAGGTAATAGCAGGTCGTCATGGAAGAAAGAAACGAATAGATGGAAAAGAAGGGAGAATTTGGAAGAGGATTGGCATAGGATGAAGCCCAGAGAGGTAAAGAAAAGGATAGAAGAGGGTGGATTAGCTAGATGGCAGGCAGGGATGGAAGCTAAGTCCACACTGAAATGGTATAGGTGGAAGGAGAGGCCCGAGGCACTCAAGTGGCATGTAGGAGATTGGGGCAGTAGACTACTAGTAAAGGCTAGGACAGGCACACTTGAGGTAAATGCAAGGAACAGGGATGGGTTAGACCAGGACTGTAGTAGTTGCAGAGGAGTCAGGGAGACCATAGGGCACTTCTTAGTAGAGTGTGGCAGGTACGATGAGGAAAGAGACAGGTTGATAGGATCTATAACGGCAGTGGTAGGAAGAGAAGAGTGGCGTAGAAGACTGGAGGAGGAGGAGGAGGACGGAGGAATCCTCACAGTGCTGGGCCTGCACAGGGGAGAGAGAGAGAGAGAGAGAAAATCATAAGAGCAGCTAAAGAGTTCCTGACACAGGCGTGGGGAAAACGGACATAATATGTTTACAGTTGTGTTCCCTGTGATGTGCTCTCTGGTGCTCCTCCGCAGGTTGCAGAGGAATCAGGAGCAGAACACTGAAGGGAAAGAGGACCTACGAAGCGATAAAAAGCGAGAGGTCACAAGAAGAAGAAGGTCTGGCTGGCAGCAACCTACCTTTAGCTACACTTAAACACAACGATGGAGGCGTGAACACAGCTCCCCACACCTCCTAAATACCATAATAACGCCATTAAAACACTAATTACAACCTCAACTACTAATAATACGCCATTAAACCGCAAGTATGAACGTCTTCACTAACGTATCGAGCCAAGTGACGGGACTTGGATCATCTTTGGGGTCATGGTTTAAGAAGGAAGGGACAGAGGTCACCCCCGGAGGTCAAGGTCAAGATGGAGCGTTAGAACAACCTGCTGACCCTACTCAAGCCCCCCTCCCTCCTCACCCCCCTCTGCCAATGTCTCAGAGCAGAGTGTGAAAGGCTCAGCTGATGAAAACGAAGATGCTGCGTCGAACCACTCAGGGTAAGTGAGCTATCTTTAATAATCTCTATCTCTAATTATCTCTATTATTTCATTATCTTTATTATATTGTGTCTATCCATATCTCTTGAAGTGTGTGTAATGTGAATCTCTCTCTCTCTCTCTCTCTCTCTCTCTCTCTCTCTCTCTCTCTCTCTCTCTCTCTCTCTAAATATTATTTTCTATATTGTATGATCATTGATTTCTTGTAATTGTACATAACTATTAAGTTTGGTTAGGTTAAGTTAGGTTAAAATTCAGTTAGATTCAAGTTAGGTTAAAATTCAGTTAGATTCAAATTAGGTTAAGATTCAGTTAGATTCAAGTTAGGTTAAGATTCAGTTAGATTCAAGTTAGGTTAAGATTCAGTTAGATTCAAGTTAGGTTAAGATTCAGTTAGATTCAAATTAGGTTAAAATTC
Organism: Cancer borealis; assembly: GCA_036785275.1. Lineage (NCBI taxonomy): Eukaryota > Metazoa > Arthropoda > Malacostraca > Decapoda > Cancridae > Cancer > Cancer borealis. The sequence continues at coordinate 40,112 of JAXIVD010000683.1, read as the reverse complement.
AGTTAGATTCAAGTTAGGTTAAAATTCAGTTAGATTCAAGTTAGGTTAAAATTCAGTTAGATTCAAGTTAGGTTAAAATTCAGTTAGATTCAAGTTAGGTTAAGATTCAGTTAGATTCAAGTTAGGTTAAAATTCAGTTAGATTCAAGTTAAGTTAAGATTCAGTTAGATTCAAGTTAAGTTAAGATTCAAGTTAGGTTAAAATTCAGTTAGATTCAAGTTAGGTTAAAATTCAGTTAGATTCAAGTTAGGTTAAGATTCAGTTAGATTCAAGTTAAGTTAAGATTCAAGTTAGGTTAAAATTCAGTTAGATTCAAGTTAAGTTAAGATTCAGTTAGATTCAAGTTAGGTTAAAATTCAGTTAGATTCAAGTTAGGTTAAAATTCAGTTAGATTCAAGTTAAGTTAAGATTCAGTTAGATTCAAGTTAGGTTAAAATTCAGTTAGATTCAAGTTAGGTTAAAATTCAGTTAGATTCAAGTTAGGTTAAAATTCAGTTAGATTCAAGTTAGGTTAAGATTCAGTTAGATTCAAGTTAAGTTAAGATTCAGTTAGATTCAAGTTAGGTTAAGATTCAGTTAGATTCAAGTTAGGTTAAGATTCAGTTAGATTCAAGTTAAGTTAAGATTCAGTTAGATTCAAGTTAGGTTAAAATTCAGTTAGATTCAAGTTAGGTTAAAATTCAGTTAGATTCAAGTTAGGTTAAAATTCAGTTAGATTCAAGTTAGGTTAAAATTCAGTTAGATTCAAGTTAGGTTAAGATTCAGTTAGATTCAAGTTAGGTTAAAATTCAGTTAGATTCAAGTTAAGTTAAGATTCAGTTAGATTCAAGTTAGGTTAAAATTCAGTTAGATTCAAGTTAGGTTAAAATTCAGTTAGATTCAAGTTAGGTTAAAATTCAGTTAGATTCAAGTTAGGTTAAGATTCAGTTAGATTCAAGTTAGGTTAAAATTCAGTTAGATTCAAGTTAGGTTAAGATTCAGTTAGATTCAAGTTAGGTTAAAATTCAGTTAGATTCAAGTTAAGTTAAGATTCAGTTAGATTCAAGTTAAGTTAAAATTCAGTTAGATTCAAGTTAGGTTAAGATTCAGTTAGATTCAAGTTAGGTTAAAATTCAGTTAGATTCAAGTTAGGTTAAAATTCAGTTAGATTCAAGTTAGGTTAAGATTCAGTTAGATTCAAGTTAGGTTAAGATTCAGTTAGATTCAAGTTAGGTTAAAATTCAGTTAGATTCAAGTTAGGTTAAGATTCAGTTAGATTCAAGTTAAGTTAAGATTCAGTTAGATTCAAGTTAGGTTAAAATTCAGTTAGATTCAAGTTAGGTTAAAATTCAGTTAGATTCAAGTTAGGTTAAGATTCAGTTAGATTCAAGTTAGGTTAAGATTCAGTTAGATTCAAGTTAAGTTAAGATTCAGTTAGATTCAAGTTAAGTTAAGATTCAGTTAGATTCAAGTTAGGTTAAGATTCAGTTAGATTCAAGTTAGGTTAATATTCAGTTAGATTCAAGTTAGGTTAAGATTCAGTTAGATTCAAGTTAGGTTAAGATTCAGTTAGATTCAAGTTAAGTTAAAATTCAGTTAGATTCAAGTTAGGTTAAGATTCAGTTAGATTCAAGTTAGGTTAAGATTCAGTTAGATTCAAGTTAGGTTAAAATTCAGTTAGATTCAAGTTAGGTTAAGATTCAGTTAGATTCAAATTAGGTTAAGATTCAGTTAGATTCAAGTTAGGTTAAAATTCAGTTAGATTCAAGTTGTTAAAATTCAGTTAGATTCAAGTTAGGTTAAGATTCAGTTAGATTCAAGTTAGGTTAAAATTCAGTTAGATTCAAGTTAGGTTAAGATTCAGTTAGATTCAAGTTAAGTTAAGATTCAGTTAGATTCAAGTTAGGTTAAAATTCAGTTAGATTCAAGTTAGGTTAAGATTCAGTTAGATTCAAGTTAATTAAGTTAAGATTCAGTTAGATTCAAGTTAGGTTAAAATTCAGTTAGATTCAAGTTAGGTTAAAATTCAGTTAGATTCAAATTAGGTTAAGATTCAGTTAGATTCAAATTAGGTTAAGATTCAGTTAGATTCAAGTTAGGTTAAGATTCAGTTAGATTCAAGTTAGGTTAAAATTCAGTTAGATTCAAGTTAAGTTAAGATTCAGTTAGATTCAAGTTAGGTTAAAATTCAGTTAGATTCAAATTAGGTTAAGATTCAGTTAGATTCAAATTAGGTTAAGATTCAGTTAGATTCAAGTTAGGTTAAGATTCAGTTAGATTCAAGTTAAGTTAAGATTCAGTTAGATTCAAGTTAAGTTAAAATTCAGTTAGATTCAAGTTAGGTTAAAATTCAGTTAGATTCAAGTTAGGTTAAAATTCAGTTAGATTCAAGTTAAGTTAAGATTCAGTTAGATTCAAGTTAAGTTAAAATTCAGTTAGATTCAAGTTAAGTTAAGATTCAGTTAGATTCAAGTTAGGTTAAAATTCAGTTAGATTCAAGTTAGGTTAAGATTCAGTTAGATTCAATTTAGGTTAAGATTCAGTTAGATTCAAGTTAGGTTAAGATTCAGTTAGATTCAAGTTAGGTTAAAATTCAGTTAGATTCAAGTTAGGTTAAAATTCAGTTAGATTCAAGTTAGGTTAAAATTCAGTTAGATTCAAGTTAGGTTAAAATTCAGTTAGATTCAAATTAGGTTAAGATTCAGTTAGATTCAAGTTAGGTTAAAATTCAGTTAGATTCAAATTAGGTTAAGATTCAGTTAGATTCAAGTTAGGTTAAAATTCAGTTAGATTCAAGTTAAGTTAAGATTCAGTTAGATTCAAGTTAGGTTAAGATTCAGTTAGATTCAAGTTAAGTTAAGATTCAGTTAGATTCAAGTTAAGTTAAGATTCAGTTAGATTCAAGTTAGGTTAAGATTCAGTTAGATTCAAGTTAGGTTAAGATTCAGTTAGATTCAAGTTAGGTTAAAATTCAGTTAGATTCAAGTTAAGTTAAGATTCAGTTAGATTCAAGTTAAGTTAAAATTCAGTTAGATTCAAGTTAGGTTAAGATTCAGTTAGATTCAAGTTAGGTTAAAATTCAGTTAGATTCAAGTTAGGTTAAAATTCAGTTAGATTCAAGTTAGGTTAAGATTCAGTTAGATTCAAGTTAGGTTAAGATTCAGTTAGATTCAAGTTAGGTTAAAATTCAGTTAGATTCAAGTTAGGTTAAGATTCAGTTAGATTCAAGTTAAGTTAAGATTCAGTTAGATTCAAGTTAGGTTAAAATTCAGTTAGATTCAAGTTAGGTTAAAATTCAGTTAGATTCAAGTTAGGTTAAGATTCAGTTAGATTCAAGTTAGGTTAAGATTCAGTTAGATTCAAGTTAAGTTAAGATTCAGTTAGATTCAAGTTAAGTTAAGATTCAGTTAGATTCAAGTTAGGTTAAGATTCAGTTAGATTCAAGTTAGGTTAATATTCAGTTAGATTCAAGTTAGGTTAAGATTCAGTTAGATTCAAGTTAGGTTAAGATTCAGTTAGATTCAAGTTAAGTTAAAATTCAGTTAGATTCAAGTTAGGTTAAGATTCAGTTAGATTCAAGTTAGGTTAAGATTCAGTTAGATTCAAGTTAGGTTAAAATTCAGTTAGATTCAAGTTAGGTTAAGATTCAGTTAGATTCAAATTAGGTTAAGATTCAGTTAGATTCAAGTTAGGTTAAAATTCAGTTAGATTCAAGTTGTTAAAATTCAGTTAGATTCAAGTTAGGTTAAGATTCAGTTAGATTCAAGTTAGGTTAAAATTCAGTTAGATTCAAGTTAGGTTAAGATTCAGTTAGATTCAAGTTAAGTTAAGATTCAGTTAGATTCAAGTTAGGTTAAAATTCAGTTAGATTCAAGTTAGGTTAAGATTCAGTTAGATTCAAGTTAATTAAGTTAAGATTCAGTTAGATTCAAGTTAGGTTAAAATTCAGTTAGATTCAAGTTAGGTTAAAATTCAGTTAGATTCAAATTAGGTTAAGATTCAGTTAGATTCAAATTAGGTTAAGATTCAGTTAGATTCAAGTTAGGTTAAGATTCAGTTAGATTCAAGTTAGGTTAAAATTCAGTTAGATTCAAGTTAAGTTAAGATTCAGTTAGATTCAAGTTAGGTTAAAATTCAGTTAGATTCAAATTAGGTTAAGATTCAGTTAGATTCAAATTAGGTTAAGATTCAGTTAGATTCAAGTTAGGTTAAGATTCAGTTAGATTCAAGTTAAGTTAAGATTCAGTTAGATTCAAGTTAAGTTAAAATTCAGTTAGATTCAAGTTAGGTTAAAATTCAGTTAGATTCAAGTTAGGTTAAAATTCAGTTAGATTCAAGTTAAGTTAAGATTCAGTTAGATTCAAGTTAAGTTAAAATTCAGTTAGATTCAAGTTAAGTTAAGATTCAGTTAGATTCAAGTTAGGTTAAAATTCAGTTAGATTCAAGTTAGGTTAAGATTCAGTTAGATTCAATTTAGGTTAAGATTCAGTTAGATTCAAGTTAGGTTAAGATTCAGTTAGATTCAAGTTAGGTTAAAATTCAGTTAGATTCAAGTTAGGTTAAAATTCAGTTAGATTCAAGTTAGGTTAAAATTCAGTTAGATTCAAGTTAGGTTAAAATTCAGTTAGATTCAAATTAGGTTAAGATTCAGTTAGATTCAAGTTAGGTTAAAATTCAGTTAGATTCAAATTAGGTTAAGATTCAGTTAGATTCAAGTTAGGTTAAAATTCAGTTAGATTCAAGTTAAGTTAAGATTCAGTTAGATTCAAGTTAGGTTAAGATTCAGTTAGATTCAAGTTAAGTTAAGATTCAGTTAGATTCAAGTTAAGTTAAGATTCAGTTAGATTCAAGTTAGGTTAAAATTCAGTTAGATTCAAGTTAGGTTAAAATTCAGTTAGATTCAAGTTAGGTTAAGATTCAGTTAGATTCAAGTTAAGTTAAAATTCAGTTAGATTCAAGTTAGGTTAAAATTCAGTTAGATTCAAATTAGGTTAAGATTCAGTTAGATTCAAGTTAGGTTAAAATTCAGTTAGATTCAAGTTAGGTTAAAATTCAGTTAGATTCAAGTTAGGTTAAAATTCAGTTAGATTCAAGTTAGGTTAAGATTCAGTTAGATTCAAGTTAGGTTAAAATTCAGTTAGATTCAAGTTAGGTTAAAATTCAGTTAGATTCAAGTTAGGTTAAAATTCAGTTAGATTCAAATTAGGTTAAGATTCAGTTAGATTCAAGTTAGGTTAAAATTCAGTTAGATTCAAGTTAAGTTAAGATTCAGTTAGATTCAAGTTAGGTTAAGATTCAGTTAGATTCAAGTTAGGTTAAAATTCAGTTAGATTCAAGTTAGGTTAAGATTCAGTTAGATTCAAGTTAGGTTAAAATTCAGTTAGATTCAAGTTAGGTTAAGATTCAGTTAGATTCAAGTTAGGTTAAAATTCAGTTAGATTCAAGTTAGGTTAAGATTCAGTTAGATTCAAGTTAAGTTAAAATTCAGTTAGATTCAAGTTAGGTTAAGATTCAGTTAGATTCAAGTTAGGTTAAGATTCAGTTAGATTCAAGTTAGGTTAAGATTCAGTTAGATTCAAGTTAAGTTAAGATTCAGTTAGATTCAAATTAGGTTAAAATTTATATTGTTAATTTTTTAATATGTTAGTTTGTTTAAAAAAGAGGAAGGTTATGTGTGTGTGTGTGTGTGTGTGTGTGTGTGTGTGTGTGTGTGTGTGTGTGTGTGTGTGTGTGTGTGTGTACGTACAGGTTAGTTAAAAATTACCAATATATAATCATTTCAAAACTTAGATAATATTATTTAACTAACACAAATAAAAAACAATTAATAATCACTGATATTTCTCTCTCTCCCTTGTGTGTGCGCGCGTATGTATATGTGTGTACCTGTCTATGTATGTGTATGCATTTGTCTGTGTCTGCGTGTACCTGTACCTATGTGTGTGTACCTGTCTATGTATCTCTCCTTTGTATACGTGTGTGTGTGCGCCTATGTGTGTGTGCGCCTGTGTGTGTGTGTGTACAGGTTTGGGGTTCAACTTGTCGGCAGGGCAAGGCATCGGCCGGAGCCAAGACTGTGGGCTCATTCTTCTCCTCAGCCTTCAGTAAGGCCGGTGCAAGTGTCAAGGAAGCTGGGGCGGTATGCAGAAAAGGTCGTAAGTCGTAAGAGTAGCTCATAAGTCTTATGAGTAGCTCATAAGCCTTAAGAGTAGCTCATAAGTCTTATGAGTAGCTCATAGTGTGCTATGAGTAGCTCATAGCGCGTCAATATGTTATGAGTCCTGACAAGGACTCCTAAGAAACTTAAGAGTTACTCATAGTGATAATGGCGGAGCAACAACAACCACAGCGGTCACACTTTTCTCCTAGAAAGGACCCGCTGGAGATGTATGATGACCGTGAGCTCATCAGAAGGTACAGGATGGACCGTGCTGGGATTTTATTTGTGACGGACTTGATTAGAGATGTGATAACAAGCCCCACATCAAGGAACAAATCAATCTCCGCTGAGGTGAAAGTCATACTGACTTTGAGATAACTCGCAACTGGAAAGATGCAATTATGTAGTAGTGACGACTTTGGACCCACACAACCCACCATCAGCCGAGCCATAACACAGGTGATACATGCACTCACAAGACCACACATCTTGACACGGTTCATCCACTTCCCCACTCTATCAAGAGATGTGCACAGGAATCAAGCCCAGTTTCAGAATATTGCAGGCTTCCCTGCAGTGGTCGGGGTCATTGATTGCACCCACATCAAACTTATTGCACCAAGTGAGTTTGAGGCAGAATATGTAAATAGAAAAAATTTTCACAGCATCAATACGCAAATTGCATTTGATGCTAATTATAATATTATAGATTTGGTGGCTAAATGGCCCGGAGCAACACATGATGCTCGAATATTAAGAGAAAGTGGTCTAAAAATTCTAATGGAAACCAATGTACTACCAAGAGGATGTCACCTCCTGGGAGACTCGGGTTATCCCTGCAAACAGTGGCTACTGACACCCTATCTACAGCCACAGAACAATGCGCAGGAGGCATACAACAGATAAGGTATTCATTCATTTGATTACAACATTGAAGCAACAAATAAATTTATATTTATTAGTATCACAATATTACATGAAATTCTCAAGCAACGTTACAGTACATATATATGTTTGTTAACTTAGGTTTAGTTAAATATGATGAATGAAATTAATTGACTTAACTGATTGCATATTTACATTTATATGTGATATATCTATATATCTATTTATTTATCTATCTATCTATATATATATATATATATTTTTTTTTTTTTTTTTTTTTTTAGAGCACATAAGTCGACTAGGTGTTTGGTCGAGAGGGGTATTGGCCACCTGAAACGTCGCTTCCATGTCCTCCACGGTGAAATACGCTTAAGTCCACAGAAAACCTGCAAAGTTATCCTAGCCTGTGGATTAATTTATAACATCTGCAAAAAGCGTAACATTCTGCATGGTGAGGAAGAGGAGAAAGCAATTGAAGACGACAATGTGTTGCCTCTCCCAGAAGTAGACGTGGTTGTGGGTATGGAAGGAGTTCCTCAAAATGGTCTACGCTACAGGGATCACTTCACCAATATTAATTTTCAGTGAGTTGATATTAGTAAAGCTAATAGTATCTGATATCATATACACAATACATAATCATGGAGTCTGCCACTACATAGCTTTTTCCATAAATCTAATGGTAGTATTGTCTTTTACACATCCCTTTCCTCCGTACTTGTTCTTATCGACCTAAATTCAATTGTAATTGTAATTTTAATGTAGAGAAGGAAATGTGCCAGGCAACATTCAAAATTATCTTTTGTTTTCCAGAAATTAAGTTTTACTGAGCAACGGCCACTGAATCTCAATCTTCTGCAAATCTCTACAACATACTACCAGGTAATATACTGATAAACTCTGTCAGCAATATTAATGTCTATGGAAACATTAAACCAAAAAAAAAATCATGTTTTTAACTGTCTTGAAGATTTATTACTTACTCATATGCTTATAAATATATAATATTCTTCCGAAGAGAGGAGGTATCGCATAGTCTTTATATTTATTCATTTGAAGTGACACATGCAAAGGCAATGGAAAAAAAACAGTGTAGAACTTTTTAGTACAATTTTAATCCTATTTGATACTACTGCTTTTTCAATTCCAAAACTTCAATTTCTAATTTTTTTTTTCCTTCGCAGCGTAGCCTCGTCGTCACTGTCGTGCTGGTCCATCACAGGAGGATGATGAGGCTGGCTGATGCTGGCATGTGAAGCTTCATAAGGAGCTGCAGCTGTATCCTCTTTTGCCAGCACATGACTGTGGTCTAGTGGTTAGGACGCTCGCCTCACAAGCGAGAGGTCGCGGGCTCGATCCCTGCGCCGGGTAGGAGACATATGGACCAAGTCTCTTATAAGTGTGTGGTCCCTGTTCACCAAACAGTAATGAGGTACCTGATCTTAGACGGGGTTTGTGACCCGCTTTCAGGGGGGAGAAAACAAATCTCCCATAAATTAAAAAAATATATACGGCAGTGTCGTAATGAGGCTGCCGTACTGGAGCCACAGGCCCGTTAGGGCCTCTTCCAGGAATTCGTCCATATAAGTAATGGAAGGGTCCCATAATGCATTTATTTTTTTATACTGTTGCCATTACAAAGTGATGTGTGTATGTGTGTGTTTAATGAGTAAATGTTGTTATGGCATAGTTTTGTTTTGTTTTTACCCGACAGATAGCAGCAGCTTAACATGCTGGAATGTACTACAAGTGTGCCATGCTTCATCCACACAACCACATCACATACGTTTGGTTTGGCTAGGTTATATTAGGTTTGCTTTGGTTAGGTTTGGTTAGGTTAGGTTAGGTTAGGTTAGGTTAGGTTAGGTTAGGCTTGTTTTAGATGGTTAGTTAGGTTAGGTAGGCAAAGTTAGAATGTTGGGTTTGGTTGGATTTGTTTAAATATGGTTGGGTAAGGTTAGGTGGTTCGGTTAGGTTTGATTAGTTTTGGGAGCCCATGGATAAGAATGCTATCAAAAATATTTTAAAGTAAATAGTATTAAAAAATTGCATACCTCTTGGGCTGGTTCCATGCTGGCAAGGTAGATGAGATGTGTGTCGCAAGGTTGCTGTAAAATGAGCGTCTTCTTCTTCTTGTGACTGTTGTAGTGTTGTTGTTCTCAGCTGAGACGGGCACGGCCACAGCCTTCTCTAGACAAGGCCTGAGCGATGGAAGACAAATGTCCCGTGACGTCACGTTACTTTGTCATAACAACAGTTCCGCTCCGCGCTGCTAGTAGGTGGACGTTCTCGGCGAAGTGTCACGATTTTCACATAATCTCACACTTCCACAGTTCCGTGCTTTACATATCATCATGCCCAGCAGGTGCTGTGTACCTCAGTGTAAAGGAAATTATCCCACTGGTCCTAAAGTGGCTGTATTTTCCTTTCCAAGAGTTGAAGCATTGTCACTGCAATGGGTCAGAGCCATCAAGAGAGACAACTTTACACCTAACCACAACAGTAAGGTAAGAACTACATTATTATACCATTTTTATTATGATTGCTCATATTCTAGTGCATTTCAGGTTTAGTAGAAAGTAAGATGGTAGGTAAATATTAGAGGCATCAATGTATGAATACGCAGGCAGTTTACCCGAGGGAGGGAGGAAAGCAGGGTGCCATAATGTCCGTTGAATTTTAATGTCTGCTTACTATTCCCATTATTAATTTTAGTTCTAAATGACGTAGATGTGATAAACTTCAAGAGAAGTATATATAGAGGATGAATAAGGACAAATAATGGATAATCTTACCAATAGCATCTCCTCACGGATCACCAAAATATTGACATAGGTGATAAGGTATGTAATGTACAACACGTTAGTGGTGGTTTTATTTGGGGGTCGGCCTTAGTTTGGCCACAGAGGCTCTTTATTAATCAGGAAGCTGCCTCAACTTATAAGTCCACACAGATGTTGAGTTATGGTTAGGTTAGGTTACGTTTATGTTATGGTTTGGTTAAGTTAGGTTAGGTTCAGTTGTTAGGTTCGGTTATATAAAATTTTTACATTTTATTACCCAAATCCAGAAAAAAAATTAATGTTGAGAACCCTAACTTTTGGGTGATAAAATGTAAAAATCTTATATAACCGAACCTAACCATAACATAAACGTAACCTAACCTAACATTATTAACCTAACCATAACTTAACATCTGTGTGGACTTTATAAAGAGCCTCTGTGGCCAAACTAAGGCCGGTCCCCAAATAAAACCATCACTAATGTGTTGTACATTACATACCTTATCATCTATGTCAATATTTTGGGTGATCCGTGAGATGCTATTAGTAAGATTTACCCAAATAATTAACGTGACAGTAATTAATATAAACATACAAATACATAGGCATTATTATTAGTATTACTATTATTATTATTATTATTATCATCATTATTACCTAATGTGTGTGTGTGGTTAGTATAGAGCAGTGATTTTCAACCGGTGTGCCGTGAAGCATCCGTGGGTGTGCCGCGGGTGTCTTAGTAGGGTTGATCCTCCTTCAAGGAAGGGTCGTGTGACAGGGTTTCCAGTATTTTTTTTCCAGAAATTGCATTAGACACATTTTGAAATTATGTCTTAAACTCTTATTTTTCAACACTACAATAAATAAATGTATTGTTCATTAAAGGCCCAATTGGCAGTCTCTCCTGGATGTACAAATCTTTGAAATTCTATTGAAAACCATGATCAACAATATACTTTTGGAAATAAAATTAATAAAGCATAAGTATTTTTTAACTCATGAACACATTCTTATCATTTCTATTCTTTTAAATAATCAAATATCTCCTTAAATTCTGATGGTGTGCCTCGATCATTTTATTGCCTAGCTAAATATGCCGTGAGATGAAAAAGGTTGAAAATCACTGGTATAGAGGATGAATATTGATAGGTGAAGGATGAATAAGGATAAGTGGATAATTACCATGACAGTAATTAATATAAGCATAGAAATACCTACATATCAATCAACATTATTATTATTAGTGGTGTGTGTGCTATAGTCTAATTAATATACGTTCTTAACATTCTAAAACAACTCGCTTGTTTACAGGTGTGTGAACTACATTTCGTTCCCAAGGATATAGAGAGGGACACGTCGTACTTTGATGAGAGGACAGGAACTACCCTTACAGTCAACTTGAAGATTCCAAGGCTTCGTAAAGAGGCAGTTCCTTCACAGTTACCTAATTGCCCCACTTACCTTTCAAGAACACCCTTGTTAAGAGAAACCCCAGAAGAGAGAAAGTGCAGGAAGGAACAGGATGCAATAAAGATAGCTATTGCAAAAAGTGTTGAAGATGAGGTACGGCATAAGAAGAAAATAAGCTTTGAAACTATTAATGAACTCTCAGGAAAACTCGGTTGTCTTGAGAAGTACTGGAAAGTTATTAAACTTGATAATTCCCTATTAATATGTAACATAATTTGCAGACCATGCCCTAAAATCGAAGTCTCTGATTATTGATGATTGTTTAGCTGTCAATACTTTTGTTAATAATGTTAGAATGCACAGACTGGGAAATTACAAAATCCCTTCCCATGTGAAGGATATTGATTCTCTGGAAGAACTGTTAGACAACCTCAAAAAATGTGACACTGATGACCGGGTTTCAACTCCTGGGAAGGTTCTATTTCTTATGCAGCATGTCTTGTCACTCTTGACTATGTTGAGGGAGGAGTCATCTAAATACCAAAATGTATTAAGAGGAATGAGTGAGCAAGTTCACTTAATGACACTGAAGAGGCTGGAGTACTCATCAGAGTTCCTAGTATTTTCATCTCTCTTGTATAGCTGCTCTCCTCAAGGATACAGGCTACTCAGGACTATGGGATATTTGATCTTGCCTTGCTATTCAACAGTTATAAGACTGTCATTATCTCAGAATTTGAGCCCAGGACCAGAACAACACAGTATTAACTTTCTATCATACATAAAGAATAAATTAAAGTTTTTATCTGCCAGTGATCTAACAGTGACACTAATGATTGATGAGATCCACATAAAGCCTTTTTTTGATTACAAGGGTGGTAGTGTTGTTGGCTCAGCATTTCATACTAGTGAAGCAGCTAAAAGTGCTTTTGTGTTTATGGTAAGTAGCTTATGTTCCAAGTTTAAAGATGTAGTTCACATTTTACCAACGAGAACTATTAAAGCAGAAACCATTTTTACATTCATAAAAAAAGTCATAATTGGCCTGGAACAGATAGGATTCAAGGTGATATGCTTTGTAACAGATAACTCTATTAACAGAAAAGCTATGTCATATTTTGCTGAGCCACCTACATTATCAATTGTCTACCCTCATCCTTCAGTACAGTCAACTTCAACTGAGTCAAGATCTCTATTTTTCATGTTTGATGCTGTACATTTACTGAAATCTATAAGAAATAATTGGTTAGGTCAAAAAGACATTGATAAAACCATGAATTATCAACAGTTTTCCTTTGATGACTCAGACTCCATAGCAACAAAAATGTGCAGTGCTCCTTTCATAACTCTGAGGAAACTTCACTCTTTGGAAGCAGTCACTCTTAACTCATGCTTATAAACTCACATTTAAATCACTGTGTCCATCTAATCTAGAAAAACAAAGTGTAAACTTAGTACATCGCATATTTAATGAGTATGTCATCCAGGCACTTCTTACTTTAGGGGAAAAACACTGTTTGCCTTTTTACCGTGAAGTTGCAGATTATGTAAGAATAATCCATGTGTGGTGGACAGTCATGAATGTTAATTCTCCATACAAAGGTTACCGCCTTAAACACAATTATGCTAAACCATTGACAGATGATATTCATAACGAAGGATATATGTTCCTGCATAAATTTTGTGACTGGCTAGACGCTTGGAATATCACAGACGTAGTCAGTGGTAAACTAAGCAAGGAAACATTTAATGCAATAAGACACACCACATTAGCAATGATCCAGGTAACCAGTTATTGCATAAATGAGCTGAAAATGTCATATATATTAACAGCAAAATTTCAAACTGATCAACTTGAGGCCAGATTCAGTCAATATCGCCAACTTGCAGGCAGTAATTATAATATTTCCATGCGGCAGGTATTTGAGTGTGAGAAAAAATTACGACTTATGTCAGTACTGAAAACACCCCTCAGAAACCAGGACATAGACTTATCTGATTTTAAAAAAATAAATTGGGAGAAAATGCAGTGATGATTTATCTAATTTTAATAACTTTGGTGTAGAAATTACACGGGATGACATTGAAAAAATCATGGAATATCTTCCAGTTCTCACATATTTGGCAGGTTATTGTTGCCAAATTGTTGTAGTTACCAAAAAACTTAAATGTAATTCATGTAAAGACTTGCTAACTTGTAATGAAAATGTAGAGGATTTGCCAAACAGTAACAGCTACGTAAAAGGCATCACCAGAGGTTCTCTTCTTTACCCTGATGAGGGAGCAGTCAATATAGTTATGTACAATTATATTGCAGTCAACAAACTAACAGCAGACCCTGACTTCACACATGCACTGAACCAGAGAAGTGTCGCCACAGAAATAACAATGAAAATCCTTGCAGATAATGATGTTTTCCTACCAATAAATGATTGTGGTAATGAACACAGCATAGATAAAGTCCAGAAAATGTCAGTGTGGGCGTCAACAAATGCCTTACTCAACAATTTCTGTAGCAAAGAAAATGATCTCTTACACCAGAGTAAGAAGTCTGGGAAAAAGAGGAAGCTTCAGACGTTAACAGGGTAATGATATTCGACATTCACTCTTCTTGTAATGGTATAATGTAATTAACATTTGTAAATATAATTTGTAATCAAAACCATGTTGTGGGTATCTTTATCCCGATATTATTGTAGAATTTAGAATGTTGTGCCAGGGTAGTTGAAATATATTACTGATGTTATGCGTGATATATCTTCGAATTTCTTAAAATTGGTGCTGTGTACCTCGGTGTAAAGGAAATTATCCTACTGGTCCTAAAGTGGCTGTATTTTCCTTCCCAAGAGATGAAGCATTGTCACTTCAATGAGTCAGAGCCATCAAGAGAGACAACTTTACACCTAACCAGAACAGCAAGGTAAGTACTACAATATTATACCATTTTTATTATGATTGCTATGATTCTAGTGCATTTCAGGTTTAGTAGAAAGTAAGATGGTAGGTAAATATTAGAGGCATCAATGTAGACTCCAGGTTGTTTTATGCAGGACCACTGTATTCGCTACAGGATGAGTCATATTTTATATAATGAGAGATTAATTAAGACAAGTCATTCTAAGATTGAAATGTTCAATAGTGAAATGTTTTTATCGTACTGGTTTAGAAGTTATCCATGACATTTAAATATGAATACGCAGGCAGCTTACCCGAGGGAGGGAGGAAGGCAGGGTGTTTTTATTTGGGGGTCGGCCTTAGTTTGGCCACAGAGGCTCTTTATAAATCTGGAAGCTGCCTCAACTTATTAGTCCACACAGATGTTAAGTTATGGTTAGGTTAATAATGTTAGGTTAGGTTACGTTTATGTTATGGTTAGGTTCGGTTATATAAGATTTTTACATTTATCACCCAAAAGTTAGGGTTCTCAACATTAATTTTTTTTCTGGATTTGGGTAAAATGTAAAAATTTTATATAACTGAACCTAACCTAACTTAACCAAACCATAACACAAACGTAACCTAACCTAACCATAACTCAACATCTGTGTGGACTTATAAGTTGAGGCAGCTTCCTGATTAATAAAGAGCCTCTGTGGCCAAACTAAGGCCGACCCCCAAATAAAACCACCACTAACGTGTTGTACATTACATACCTTATCACCTATGTCAATATTTTGGTGATCCGTGAGGAGATGCTATTGGTAAGATTATCCATTATTTGTCCTTATTCATCCTCTATATATACTTCTCTTGAAGTTTATCACATCTACGTCATTTAGAACTAAAATTAATAATGGGAATAGTAAGCAGACATTAAAATTCAACGGACATTATGGCACCCTGCTTTCCTCCCTCCCTCGGGTAAACTGCCTGCGTATTCATACATTGATGCCTCTAATATTTACCTACCATCTTACTTTCTACTAAACCTGAAATGCACTAGAATATGAGCAATCATAATAAAAATGGTATAATAATGTAGTTCTTACCTTACTGTTGTGGTTAGGTGTAAAGTTGTCTCTCTTGATGGCTCTGACCCATTGCAGTGACAATGCTTCAACTCTTGGAAAGGAAAATACAGCCACTTTAGGATCAGTGGGATAATTTCCTTTACACCGAGGTACACAGCACCTGCTGGGCATGATGATATGTAAAGCACGGAACTGTGGAAGTGTGAGATTATGTGAAAATCGTGACACTTTGCCAAGAACATCCACCTACTGGCAGCGCGGAGCGGAACTGTTGTTATGCCCAGATGTGATGACGTCACGGCCCATCGCTCAGGCCTTGTCTAGAGAAAGCCGTGGCACGGCCCCACAAGTAAATCCACATGTACTCTTTTGAGGTATAATATATTGATAGATTCCCATTTCTGCACGTAGGACATTACCGAAATTTCTATTTTTCACTTTAAAGTGATAACAACATCACACAATATCCATATTATCGTGATAGGAGTGTTTTTAAACAAACGTAAGTGCTATTAGTAGCGGACGATACACCGCGTAGCGCCTTCTTATGAGTAGCTCATAAATCACTGAGCTCATAGTTAGGAGTCGCCTTATGAGCTCATAAGTCTAGCTCATAACTATGAGTAGATTTTTGGACTTATGAGTAGCTTTAAGAGTAGCTTTTTATGAAGTTTTCTGCATACCGGCCCAGGGTTTGATCCCCTGGGCGGACGGAGAATATTTGGGCGAGTCTCCTTTCACGTGTAGCCTCTGTTCACCTAGCAGTGAGTAGGTACGGGATGTAAGTCGAGGAGTTGTGACCTCGTTGTCCCGGTGTGTTGTGTGTGAGTGGTATCGGTCCAACCCAAAGATTGGTCACTATGAGCCAAGGATCATTTACAGAAATTATCCTTGCTATGAGCTCTGAGCTCTTTCCATAGGGGGACGGCCGGCTGTCTCGAGAGAGACCAGCAGCAGACTGTACAGTGAATACACACACACACGCACGCACATTGCACATAGACACACACATGCACACACAATACCAACATCTATAAATACACACATTTCCACTTTTCTTAAATTTTTCATCTATTTCCCATATATATTCCATTCTATATACCTTTCTAACCCTCTATTTCCATCTATTCTCTGTTGTCTAACTCTATATTTAAACCCTGACATTGCTATCCTCTCTTAATTTCGCCCTAACACATACGTATATTAATTAGTCTTGAAACAGTGTATTACAGAGAGAAACTACCTTTGCATTGGAACATACTTATAAATATAAACTACAGGATAAAGCTACGTACTACATGTAAAACTATTCTACCTGCCTTATTATGTTCCCCGTATATTATATCAATAGTTCATTCCTTAATCATAGTGTTAAGAAAAGGAAGAAGGATATATATAAAGGGTTTATCTACATCACACAAACTGCTACTTTTTTTTTCAATAGATTTACAACATTCAGCGCGATGGAAGGGTTAGGAGGTGTTCCCAGAAACCGTTAGTGTATATATATATATATATATATATATATATATATATATATATATATATATATATATATATATATATATATATATAACTCTAACCCTGTTTTACGCTTATTTAATGTACTGTATATATGTGTTGACTGTACCTGGGCTATATATTTAATACATAAGAGGCGACAGACACCATATTTGTGTGTACGAGTTATATAATAGACTCAATATTTAGTCATGATAATTTTTGAGTTCATGATTTAATTTGCTTGTCTATTCATATATAAAACGGAACTAAATATTTCATTTTTTCATAAAGAATGTCTATGCATCTTAAGGGAAAGTCATATAGATATATTTGATACTTTTTATTTATTTTTTTATATATGTTCTATAAAACCTCCCAACCCACGTCCAAGTCTAACACCATGTGTATGTTGCAAAAGTGAATGCATACTACTGGTAATGGATCTGTCTATATCATTCTCACAACCCCTGATCAGATGCAAAATAAACATCAATATAATTACAATTAACAATGTTTTTGATGTGTGAATTATCTTGCACTAATTTATATAAGTTTATTAAAGATAATACAATGACTTTTAATAGTAAAAACTTGTATATTACGATTAAAAAAAGGAACCTCTTTCTTATTGAACGAAACAAAGTATTATGAAGTTTATAACTAACGTATAGAAATTTTGTAGTTTCACTTATGACTGTTCACAATATCTTATATAAGACATTTTAAACACTGTCCTTTATAAATGGAGGTAATCATAGCCTGTATATTGTCTTAAAGTTTTAATGTATTGATATGTCTTTACTATTTTTACAATTATTGACTCAAAGAGATGCATTTTGTGATTCGATAATAGACGGTTAAGATATTAAACAAATATAAAACGCAGCCAATTCAGATAAATTATATACTTGAGAAATAAAGACAATTCACGTAATCAAATTTAAATTAAAGGCAATATCATAAATAATCACACATATAATTACTCGTAAAGATTATCTAAAATAAGAATCATTCATGAGAAATTAATGACAAAAGATAAATTTCTGACGAAAGATAACAACAAAAAGTGCTTCCCCCAACTAACCCCCCCTATATCCCCCAAATCCCCTCTCTCACCCCCCCACCCCCCCACTATAGCCACTCCTCCCCGTCACCCCTCCTTTCCTCCCTCTCCTCAAAACTTTGTCTGAAAATATTATTTTACCAATATTTCTTGTATTACGCTTTGAACTTTGATTTAATGAATTGAAACATGTACAACCTAACTATACGCAACTTTTCAAACAGATTTGACAGAGAATAAATTGGTATTAAGCGAGAAATAGGCTTAAAACTGACGAAGAGACGATTTTCAGGAACTTATTTTGCCTCCTGTGAGTTTATAAATGATTATATCCATGAAGTTATATGTTTTTTCGAAGTTTCTTGATGATATCTATCTATGTATATGCTTAAAAGTGGTGTGCAAGGCTTAATAAAAAAAAATAGATTTAGCTAAGTTACCCCCCAAAACAAAAAAATAAAAACCCTCGTAGACCACTTTCAAGCATACCATTAGATAGATGGCATCAAAAAACTTCGAAAAATCATTAAACATCATGACAATGGCGTCTAAGCTCACAGGAAGCCCTTGTCACAACCTTGCCCTACGCGGCTGTGTCTACCGCCTGTCCAGCACCGCCACTGTGTGTGTTAGTGTTACTTGAGAGTGGTGTTCAATGTGGTGTAAAGTTAAGCAGAACTAGATCGTGTGTGCTGACAATATGTGGATGGGTGTGTGTTGTAGGATGCGTGCGTGCGTGCGTGCGTGTGTGTGTGCGTGTGTGTGTGCGTGCGTGCGTGCGTGCGTGTGTGCGTGCGTGCGTGCGTGTGTGCGTGCGTGTGTGCGTGCGTGAGATATAAGTGTGTTTGTTTAGTGTTTTTGTTGTTGATGAGGAATCTGGACTCAGTTTTATCATTACTGTCACGGAAATGCATTGTTCAGTTTGGGACCAAAATTTGCTTCCAGAATTGAGGTCGAAATATTCTTTGTCATTTTACTATAAAACTATTACTCCTACAGTGAAAATGTATAGATACAAACTTGTTAAGTTTGATGAGCTCTATCTAAATATTATATCAGATTAAAAATATATTGAACTGTTTAAGAAAAAAATAATGTTTTGTGTAAGTTTTGTGAAAAACACAAATGTGTCATTGTTTCAATAACCAATAGTCCGATTTTATTTCTGTAAAGCTTATAAGAACGGACGTCTCAAGTTCTATCTTTATTATTCTATACTATTATTACGTAAACTTCATGCTTTTCGAGTTATTAAAAAATACGTAATTTCGTGAAAAAAAATTGGAAATTTCACGAAAATTTTGCCACCTCAGATTCTCATGAAAATTGTTCCCATGATGTTTTGGGTCACGATGAACACGAATCTGGACTTATTTTCATCATTACTGTAATATAAAACTGTATTTCACCCTTGATTACATAATAACATGAAGGAAATAACCATTATTGAACTTGACTGCCTGATGCTGGTCTCATAGCAGGAAAATACATAGAGATGACCTAATCTAAATCGATGCATGTATGTATGTTTGTATGCATATATATGTGTATGTGTATGTATGTATGTATGTGCGTAGATTTTCATTACTGAAAAGAGAGTGCGTTTGAGTGTGTGTGTGTGTGTGTGTGTGTGTGTGTGTGTGTGTGTGTGTGTGTGTGTGTGTGTGTGTGTGTGTGTGTGTCTATAAAAGTTAGTTAGTTAGTTAATTAATTATTACTACTTCTTATTTTGACGAAAGTTTCTCAGGAATTAAATGTCAATTTTTTGTTTACTTTCTTATTAAAGGTTTATTTCTATATTTTTTTGGGTGATTATATATGAAAAAAAATAGAAATGGTTTGTTATTGAGTTCAGTTTTGTTAATATGTTCATATTTTAGTTAAATTTTATGTTCGGAAAAAATTAGTTTTAACCCAGCAGTCTCTCGTCATCTGTTTTGGTCGGCTGCTGAAATATTCCCAAACATTGTTATTTTCATTAATTACTCTTAATTAACGCTGATTAGCGGCGTGAGGAGGTGAGGCGAGGTAATTATAATCATCAGGCAGCCATTACAGAAGGGGTCATTAACGGTAATTAAGGGAGAAATAGCGGTTTAATAGACCTAACCGGAATTAGTATTAGTATTGTTATTATTCTGTTTTTATGGTTATTTTTTCATTTATTTATTATTTTTTGTTAGTAAGTTAGTGAATCAATGAAAATATACATAGATGCATGTATATTATCTCTCTCTCTCTCTCTCTCTCTCTCTCTCTCTCTCTCTCTCTCTCCTAATCTTTCTTTTTTAATTCCAAGCTTACAAGGATTCAGAATGCATAGAAAACACCAGGTGAGAGAGAGAGAGAGAGAGA
>JAXIVD010000683.1:0-17500 GCA_036785275.1 Cancer borealis | reverse complement strand
CAGGGAAAAGAATTTCTTCCATAAGGTTTCAATCTCGTCTCTCAAAACCCAACATATTCATTCTGCAGAACCGCTGGGACATGGCGGCCTCAGAACCAGAATCTTGAACCAAGTAAGCAAATTATTATTATCATCATTATTATCATTATTATTGAGCGGTATGTGTTTATAATTGTAATGATTCTTATTATGTGTGTAAGGTATGTGTGTATGTGTGTGTGTACGCATGTGTGTGTGCGTCTAATTATGTGTATTTTACCTTTCATTCTTAGCCTAATACTGAACAGGTAAGGTTATTATTATTATATATTATTATTATTATTATTATTTATTATGAATGCATTTTGCTTCTGTACGTATACACACACACACATGCACCACAGTCATATATACGTACACAGATAATATTTTTCTATATTTGTATGTATATGTATGTGTGTATATTCGCTTTGTCCTTACATGCACACACACACATGCACACACGACTGCATGTAAGTTTTTTTTTGTGTGTACGCATAAAAAATTTATGGTATGTATCCATCATTATTTTTATATTTATTTTTTATTTTAATTTTTTTGGCTGGTTATGTATATGCCTTTGTATGTTCTCTTCTTCCTCCTCCTCCTCCTCCCCTCCTCCTCCCTCCTCCTCTCCTCTTCCTCTCCTCCTCCACTCCTCCTCCTCCTCTCCTCCTCCTCCTATCCTCCTCCTCCTCCTCCTCCTCCTCCTCCTCCTCCTCCTCCTCCTCCTCCTCCTATTCAAATTCTATTCAAAAATAGACTGGACAAATACTTAGAAGCCAATCCGCAACTAAAACATTATTCGTCAACATAGTAAACTTTGAGCAAGTTCCTTCTAATGTACAGTAATTACAAAATCTCGATTCCGGAAGGACGTCGTAGTGCCTGACATCGCTTGCCAGGTAGTAGTGTTAGTGACAGTAGTAATAGGATAGACTAATCTAAATTCACGCATTTATTTATTTATTTTACTTTATATTGCATGGTTGGCCTTCCTCTCTGCCAGTCGTGGCTGGTGGGAGAATCCCTCACCCTTACTATCCTGTATCCTTCATCCAGATTTGATAGTGTAGTCTAGTTTATCCACAAACAGCCTCGTAAGGGACCGTTGGCTGTTGCGTTTGTTCTTCCTATGTGTTCCTATGTGTTCCTCTCCTTCTCCACCTCCTCCTCCTCCTCTACCTCTCTCCTCCTCCTACATACACATCTTTCCATAACAATCAATCAATCCTTTCCTCTCTCTCTCTTCCCCCTCCTACCTCCCCCCCACCAATCCCTCCACCCCCTCCTTCCCTCCACACCTGCCCACACCTTACCTCCACCTACTCTCCACCCACAGGTACGTAATCAACACCTGGAGCGAACCACAGCGTTTCTCGTTGATGAACGTAAAAGTTGTCAATTCCAGTCAAGTGTCACAGACTATTTTAGTTAGATAGAAAGTAATAACTCTCTCTCTCTCCTCTCTCTCTCTCTCTCTCTCTCTCTCTCTCTCTCTCTTCTCCTCTCACCTCTCTCCTTCTCTCTCTCTTCTCATCTCCTCCTCTCATCCTCTCTCTCTCCTCTCTCTCTCTCTCTCTCTCTCCTCCTCTCCTCTCTCTCTCATCTCTGCCTCTCCTCCTCTCTCTCTCTCTCTCTCTCTCTCTAGGTGGCGACCACAATCATGGAAAACTCGTGTAGATTCGGAGCTGCAATATTTCCTTCCCCGTCCAGTGTGTGTGTGTACGTATCGTGTGTGTGTACGTATGTGTGTGTGTATCGCATAACTAAACTTAACTTACCCTAACCTTGTAAGTATAAGTATGTGCGCGTGTGTGTTTTATATATGTGTGTGCATGTGGTGTACTGTGTGTGTATATATAAATGTTTTGTTTAATGTAATATTTATATACAATTTTTTCCCTTCCTACTTTCCTCCCTTCCCTAACCTTACTTCCTTCCTCCTTACCATACCTTACCTTCCTTCCCTAACCTTGACACTTCCTTCCCTTCCTTCCCTAACCTTACCTTCCTTCCCTTTCCCTTCCCTTCCTAACTACCTTACCTCCTCCCTTCCTCATACCATACTTACCTTACCATTCCCTTCCCTAATACCTTACTTCCCCCTTCCCTTTCCCTAACCTTAACTTCCCTTCCTAACCTTGACCTTATCCATACCTTTTACCTTACCTTCCCTTCCTAACCTTCCCTTCCTTCCCCTAACCTTCCTTACCTTTTCCCTACCCTCTTCCTTCCCTTCCTCCTTCCCCTTCCCCTTTCCCTTCCCCTTCCCTTCCTCTCCTCCCTCCATCCCTCCCTCCCTCCCTCCCTGCCTCCCTCCCTCCCTCCTCCCTCCCTCCCTCCCTCCCTCCTTCCTTCTTCTTCTTCCTTCCTCCTCCATCCATCCATCCATCCCTTAACCTAACCATCCATCTATCCTCTCCCTCTCACCCTATACAAACACCTCCCCCACCCCCCCTAGGCTCTCCTCCCCCCATAGAGAGAAGAAAAAGCGTCTCACCACATTAGCCACACTACGCAAGCGGTTATACGCCGGGCCGCTGCTCTAAATGCTGTGATCATGCTCATGTCATTAGAGGAGTTGGTACAGGATTGGACTGTAAGGGAGATTGCAGCTCTCTAATGAGGAGTTTGAGGCTTCAGCAGCACTTAAGAGACCTTAGCGGTACAGGTGGGCGTGTGTGGGTGTGGATGTGGGCGTGGGTGTGTGGGGGGGGTGTCTTACCTAGTTGATGGTTTAACGGGGAAGGATATTAATAGGTGTAAAGGTGTGTGTGTGGGTGGAGGTGTGTGTGTGTGGTGTGTGTATGTGAGAGTGTGTGTGTGTGGTTCTGTGTAAGGAACAGGAAGTAGAAGGATAGCTTAATAAAAGAGAAGGATATGATGTGTATGTGTCGTGCGTGCGCATGTGTATATATATAAGGAGTATCTAACTTGACCTGACCTTCCTCCTTCCCAGGCTGACCTTGCTGCGACCTCACCGCCCCGGCTACAAGCAGGATTTGAGTGACCTTTTTGACTACAGTACAGTACAGATGTTGACCTTGTCTTTCAAGGGCAATATTTTCGTACATAGGGCAATACTTAGTGTACGCTGCCTTACTTCAGGTGTGTACGTCTGTGTGCGTATTTGTAGATGTGGGGATGGTGTGGTGTTTAGATTTTTTTTTTTTTTAAACTATCTATGTGTGTGTGTGTGTGTGTGTGGTGTGTGTGTGTGTGTGTGTGGTGTTGTGTGGTGTGTTGTGTGGGAGAGAGAGAGAGAGAACAAAAAAGAGAGAAAGAGAGAAAGAAATTAATATAAATGTGCTTTTTTTTTTTTTTTTTTTTAATGATTAAGAATTAGATATATTAAACTACATGTGTAGGTGTGTATGTGGTATGTGTGTGTACTGTGATGTGTGATTGTGTACGTGTATGTGTGTTTATATATGAGATATTATTACTATTAATGTATATTATTGTATATTTAATTTTATTCCCATCTCCTCCTCCTCCTACTCCTCCTCCTCCTCTCCTCCTCCTCCTCTCCTCTCTCTCCTCCTCCTCCTCCCCAACAGGAGGTCATCAAGAAGATCCCCGGCTAGAGGCGCTCAAATCGGCGTTGCATCCGCACCCCCGGGTATAGACGTCCCGATGTTCAGTGCACTCCTACGTATCTTACACGGTGATAATTCAACGCCTATGATGGCACCTCCGGGCACAACTTGGCCTATCAAACTTGGACCTCCTATGCAATTCTGCGAGGAATTCAGACTCCAAACCCGCTGGAATGTGACTTACGTTATCTATTGGAATCGGGGTGGACCTATGCGGATTGCGTATTGTTGTTTTTCACCCGGCGGGGGCGGACGCTGGGGGACAGACCGAGGGAGTTCAGAGAACCGAGGCCCAATCCGATTATGGGTTCCACAACAGACTGAACTCTATTGTCATAAATCTATTTACAGCGCGCGGTCGCCGTTTTTCTGGAGTTTAATCCAGCGACGGCAGCGATTAGGGGAGGAAGAGGGAAAGAGGTCCTCTCTACCCACTCAAGTCGTACTTGATCAAGGAGTCATACCTCAAACGCTATGCCGGGTGCTACTCCAGGCCCATCTATCTTGACACTCTGGACTTGACGTGCATTGTGGCGTGATCCTCCAGTACTAATAGTTTTAAGTGAAGGCAAAGTATTGTTCCGACTGGCCGCTCAGGATGACATGGTGGAGGAGGCCATGGAGAATATATCAAATTGGAGCGTTTTTGGAGCTGGATATACTGAACATACGTGTGTATGTGTGTGTGTGTGTGTGTGTGTGTGTGGTTGTGCGTGTGTGTGTGTGTGTGTGTGTGTGTGTGTGCGTGGTGTGTGTGTGTGTGTGTGTGTGTACGTGTTGGTTTGTGGTGTGTTTGTATTAACTTTTTTGGAATATATCAAATTGGACGGTTTCTGGAGGCTGGATATACTGACGCAGGTGTGTATGTGTGTGTGTGTGTGTGTGTACGTGTGTGTGTGTGTGTGTATGTACGTGTTGGTTTGGTGTGTTTGTATAACTTTATTGGAAATATATCAAATTGGGACGGTTTCCTGGAGCTGGATATACCTGACATACGTGTGTACATTGTGTGTGTGATGTGTGTGTCTCGTGTGTGTGTGTGGGTGTGTGTACGTGTTGGTTTGTGGTGTGTTGGTATAACTTTTTTGGAAATATATCAAATTGGATGGTTTCTGGAGCAGGATATAACTGACGCCAGGTGTGTATGTGTGTTGTGTGTGTGTGTGTGTGTGTGTGTGGTGTACGTGTTGGTTGTGATGTGTTTGGTATGACTGTTTTTTGGAATATATCAAATTGGACGGTTTCTGGAGCTGGATATACTGACGCACGTGTGTATGTGTGTGTGTGTTGAGTGTGTGTGTGGTGTGTGTGTGTGTGTGTGGTGTGTGTGCGGTGCGTGTGGTGTGTGTGTGTGTGTATTGTGTGTGTGTTTGTGTGTGTGTTGGTTGGTTGTGGTGTGTTTGTATGACTGTTTTTTGTAGATATATCAAATAGGACGGTTTTTGGAGCTGGATATATTGACGCAGGTGTGTATGTGTGTGTGTGTGTGTGTTTGTGTGTGTGTTTGTGTGTGTGTGTGTGTTATGTGTATGTATGTGGTGTACGTGTCGTGTGTTGATGTGGTATGGTAGTTTGGTTGACTGTTTTTTTGTTATATATTAATGGTTTTTTTTCTTTTTTTTTTTTATATATTGTTACGCTACCGGGTGTGTCGTGTGTGACTTTTTTTTGTATATATATTAGTAATTTTTTTTTTTTATATATATAGTAATGATATTAATGGGGTCTTTCTACTACTATTACTATTACTATTACTATTATTACTACTATCTAACACAACTATACCTTCTCTTTCCCTCCCCCCAACCTTTCCCAACCTCCTCCACCCCTTTCCCCACAACTCCCCAAATCCCTCTCCCCCCCTTCCCCCCTTGCTTCCCCCCCCCCACCCCCCAGGGTTGTGAGGACCTAATAGTTGAGTCTCTGTGTCTGGATAACTTGGTGTCAATCTAGCGTTGGTCCGGCGGAGGCTCACGGCTCGGCCTGGGTGCAGAGGCAAGCACTGCATATACCGGAGGGAAGAGTTTGCTCAGGTGAGGGTGTGTGTGTGGTGTGTGTGTGTGTGTTGTGTGTGTGTGTGTGTGTGGGTGTGTGAGGACAGACAGAGAGAGAGAGAATAATAATAATGAGATATTGTTGTTGTTACCTCAGAGAGAGTTTGACTATAAGTATGTGTGTGTGTGGGTGTGTGTAGTGTTACGTGTGTAGAGGAGAGACAGAGACAGACAGACAGAGAAGAGAGGAGAGAAAGAAAGATAGAGTATAATATAATATGTACATGATGAGAGAGAGAAAAAGACGAGAAGAGAGAGAGAGAGTAAGGAGAGAGAGAGAGGAGACACAACCTAACCTAACTCCCCTCCCCCCCCTAAAGGTTGCCCTATCAGGAGTAGTATTAGAGCTTGACCATGGTACCTCCTTGAAGCTCTTTACCACATCATTTGCAAGCAACTCTCCGCTGGGGTGAACATCACTACTCAGGCGATGGAGGATAGGGGTGAGTAGCAGTGGTAGTAGTAGTTTGTAATAGAGTAGTAGTGGTAGAGTAGTGAGGAGTGTAGTAGTAGATTGGTAGTAGTAGTAATTTAACCTAATCTAATTAATTTTAAATAACCTAATGTAGCTATAACTTAATGTATTGAGGAAGAGGAGGAGGAGGGAGAGGAAGGAAGAGGAGGATGGAGGAGGAGGAGGAGAGGAGAGAGGGGAAAGGAGGAAAGGAGGGAAGAGAAAATCATGATCGAAAGGGAGGAATAGGAGAATGAGATAGAGAGGAGAGAGGAGGAAAATAAAAATAATATAAAATAATTAATATCCACACACACACACCACACACCACACCCACACACACACAACACATACACAGGTCTAAAAAAACAATACATAACTCCCAACCACACCCAGTACTCATTGATATGTACGTGTGTGTGTGTTTGTTCAAGAGCCCAATTTAGTCTCCCAAACGGCACACTCGGGTCACACGCAAATGGTCTGCGGAAAAGGGAATGTATGACGTAAAATTGAGGAAATATTATCCGACTTTTACCACTACATCAGGATGACCACGTACTGCCACCCAACCAGGACATTCTAACTCAGGTGAGGGTGTGGGTGTGTGTGTGATGTGTGTGTGGTGTGTGTGTGTTATATTCATGTATAATATATAGTCCTTTTTATAAGCCAACCAATGACACACCCAAACACCACAAAAACACCACAAAACACCACATAAACTACCACAAAACACCACAAAACACACAAAAACACCACAAAACACCACCAAAATACCACACTCACCTTAAACAAACACCATTATCTAACCAACCACAGTGCCATCAAGCGAGGGTTAGTCCTCCACACCTCCCATGCCAACAGGATAGGAGACGACCACACAAACTACAGAGTCAATGCTTGGATCATGGAGCAAGAATAATGTTTGTTTGTGAAGCCTAGACTGTTTACACCCTACGCTGAGGAGTTCAAGCTGAGTTGTAGTAGTATATATGTAGTAGTGGTAGTAGTTTTGTTTGTAGTAGTAGTAGTAGTAGTTGTTGCTAGTAGTAGTAGTAGTAATAGTAGTAGTAGTAGTTGTAGTTGTGTTGTAGTAGTTGTAGTTGTTTGTAGTAGTAGTAGTAATAGTAGTAGTTGTAGTAGTAGTAGAGTAGTAGTAGTAGTAGTAGTAGTTGTTGTAGTAGTAGTAGTAGTTGTAGTAGTAGTAGTAGTATTAGTGAGTAAGTAGTAGCAGAATTTAAGAAGAAAAAAAGCAGTAGTAGTAGTAAAGTAGTAGTGTTGTAGTAGTAGTAGTAGTAGTAGGTTAGTAGTAGTGTAGTTGTTGTAGTAGTAGTAGTAGTTGGAGTAGTAGTAGTAGTTGTAGTAGTAGCAGAATTAAAGAAGAAATAAGCAAGTAGTTAGTAGTAATAGTAGTAGTAGTAGTGTAGTGTTGTAGTAGTAGTAGTAATAGTAGTAGTTGTTTGTAGTAGTAGTAGATAGTAGTAGTAGTTGTATGTAGTAGTAGTAGTAGTTGTAGTAGTAGTAAGTAGTAGTAGTAGTAGTAGTAGTAGCAGAATTAAAGAAGAAAAAGCAAGTAGTAGTAGTAATAGTAGTAGTGTAGTTGTAGTAGTAGTAGTAGTAGTACTAGTAGTAGATGTTGTTGTAGTAGTAGTAGTAGTTGTATAGTAGTAGTAGTAGTAGGTAGTAGTGTAGTAGAAGAATTAAAGAAGAAAAGCTAGTAGTAGAGTAATAGTAGTAGTAGGAGTTGGTTAGGTAGAAGCAAATAGAGAGAGAAATTAAATGGTAGTAGAGAGAGAGAGAAAGATATAGAGAGAGGAGAGAAGGAGAGAAGAGCAGAGGAAGAACTGGAGGGTGAGAGAGAGAGAGAGAAGAAAGGGAAGAGAGGAAGGATGAGTGGAGAAAGAGGGAAGGAGAGGCAATGAAGGGAGGAAGGAAAATTTAGGGGAAGTAGAAGAGAAAGAGAGAGAGATGAGAGAGAGTCAATGCTTATATTCATTTTCATGCACTCATTTTCTAGTTACTATCTCCATAACAATATTCATTCTCTTTCTATCTCTTTCTCTTTTCTTTGATACAATACAAATTCAATCTCTCCTCTCATTTTAACCACAATTTCACCATCATATTTCAGGAACGTCTCGGTGGTAAAGTGTCATTCTTTTTCTAGTTAACTTCCAGACCCACCATGATTCATTCGCTTTAATAACTGCTCTTTGTTCTGTCGTTTTCTCAATGTGTTACCTCTTTTTCAACACAATTTCAGATGGGGGGTTCATTTTCTAGTTTACTCTCATTCTCTCTATCTCGTTCTCGTGCGTAGTCATACATACAAAATCTATCTCTCTCCATTTAACCACATTTTCACCACAATTTCAGAGTGTGGTAGACAAACAGACAGCCGGTGGGGGAAGATGGGGGAGTAATTACAATGCTACGGTCTCCCTCTCATCCCTGACGCACTCTACATGGGGGAGGATAACGCACCCCACCACCCCCCACTATACAGACACACCCAGCCCCCCACCAATCGAGTAGATGTAGGTGGCCGCGGCAATAGTCGGGGAGTGTGGGGAGGGAATGAGGAAAGGGTGTGTATGAGGGAGGAGGGGGAGTGGGTGGTGGGGGGGGGGGTGGGGTGAGGGAGAGGGTGGGGGGGAGGGAGGAGGTGTGGGGGGGGAGGGTGGGTAGGGGTAGGTGAGGGAGAGAGGGGGGGTGAGGGAGAGGGGGTGGGGTTGTGTGTGTGGGGGGAGGGAGGGTTTGGTGGGGGTGTGGGGGGGGAGGGAGAGAGGGGGGGGTGGGTGAGGGGGGGGGGGAGGGGGGGGGGGTGGTGGGTGTGTGGGGGGGGGGGGGGGGGGTGGGGGGGGGGGGGGTGAGGGGGGAGGGGGTGGGGGGAGGGAGGGTATGTGTGTGGGGGGGTAACCGGTACCGGTACCGGTACGTAACGCTTAGGTAGAGGACCGGTTAAGGTAATGTAATGGTAAGGTAATGTAAGGTAAAGGTAAGGTACCGTTAAGCGGTAACGGTACAGTAGGTAAGGTAACGGTAACGGTAAGGTAAGGTAGGTTAAAAGGTCAAGGAACGGTAAGGTAAGGGTACGGGTCAAGTTAAGGTACGGTAACGGTACAAGGTATGGTAAGGTCAGGTACAGGTCAGGTATACGCGTAAGGTTTACAAGGTAAGGTCAAGGTAAGACGTAAGGTAAGTAACAGGTGAGGTCCAGGTACCTAAGGCCTTAGGTAAGTGTAAAGGTAAGGTAAGTGTAAAGGTAAAGGTAAGTTAACGGTATGGTAAGTTAACGCGTAAGAGTACAGGTAAGGTAAAGTTAAGGGTAAGGTAATGGTAAGATGGTAAGGTAAGGTAAGGTAAGGATAAGGTAAAGGTAAGGTAAGTTAAGGTAAGGTACAAGTTAAGTTAAGGTAAGACAAACAAGTAGGTGTAGAGTATAAGGTAAGGTAAAGGTAAGGTAAGGTAAGGTCAAGGGTCAGGTAACGTTAAGGAAGTAAGCTTACGCTTACCGGTAACCTGGTAAGGCCTTACCATAGTTATAGGTACGGTAAGTAAGTTAAAGGTAAATGTAAGGTAGAAGAATGTTAAGGTATAGGTAATGTTAAGGTAAGCGTAAGGTATAGGTAAGGCTAATCGTCAAGGTACGGCTACGGTAAGGTAAGTTACAGGTAAGGTAAGGAAAAGGTTTGGTAAGGATAAGGTAATAGTAACGGTAAGGAAGTTAAGGTATAGGTTAATGTAAGTTGAAGGTATGTGTAAGGTAAGGTAAGGTAAGGTAAGTTACGGTACAGGTAAGGTAAGGTCAATGTAAGTTATAGGTCAGGTAGGGTAAGGTAGGTTAAGGTAAGGCTAAGTGTAAGGTAAGGTAATGTTAAGGTAAGTATAAGGTAAGCGTAAAGGTAAAAGGTTAACGGTATGGTAAAGGTAAGGTAAGGGTATAGGATAAGAGATAAAGGTAGAGGTGTACCTTGGACCTTTAACCGTGACTAAACAGATCTAAGGTAAGGTAACCTGTACCGTTACGGCTAACTCGTAAAGGTAAGGTACAGGTAAGGTAATTTAACGGTAAGGATACGGTAAGGTCACCGGCTCAGGGATATAGAGTAATTTACACAAGGTCCGGTCAGGTACAGGTAAGTTAGGGTACCTAACGGGTACCGGTAACGGTACAGGTAAGGTAAGGTTAGGTAACGGTTGAGGTACAGTTTCGGTAAGGTAAGGAACGGTAAGGGGAAACGGTAAGTTAAGGTACGGTACAGGTACGGTCAGGTAATGTCAGTTGCTCCTTACCTAGACTTAGACCGTACAGTACCTTACCGTTCATTACCTTACCTGACCGGTGACCTAGTACTTACCTAACCTTACCGGTCCCTTACGTACTACCTTACCTTACCTTACCATACCTTACCTACCTACCTTTACCTAACTAACCTTACCTTACCTTACTAACCTAACCTAACCTTACCATAACCTTACCTTACATTATCTTAACTAACTCTACTTACCTAACCTTACAGTATCTACCTAACTTACTTACCTAACCTGACCTACTTCCTGACCTTACCGTATACAGTACTTTACCTTAACTTACCTTACCTTAACAGAACCTAACCTAACCTTACCTTACTCATTACCTTATCCTGAACTCTTCCTACTTTACTACCTTTACCTTAAACGTTACCTTACCTATCGTAACGTAACCTTACCGTAACTTACTAACTTATCTATCTACTAACTTACCTTACGTACTATTTACCTTACTCACCTTACCTTAACCTCTATCCTTTACCTACCTACTTACACTTACAATTACTCTTACCAGACCTTCGTTACCTAACCTAACCCTACCTTACTTACCTACTTACCTTACTTACCTAACCTACCTTACCTTAACCTAACTAACCTAACTTAGCTAACCTTACTTACCTATCTTAACTAACGCTTACCTTACTAACCTTACCTTATCTTACCTAACCTTACCTTACCTACCTTACCTATACCTTACTTACCTTACCATACCTTACCTTACCTACTTTACCTTACCTTACCTTACCTAACCTAACTAATCCTAACCTTACCTTACTTACTTACCTAACCTTACCTTACTTTACATCTACCAGTTCCCTTACCTTACTTACCTATCTATCTAACGTAACCACCTAACCTAACCTTACCTATACCTTACCTTATCTTAACTAACTCTTAATACTTTACCTACTTACCTTACCCTTACCTACCTACCTATACTAACCTTACTATACCTACCTTACCTTACCTTACCTTACCTAACCTTACATACCTATACCTTATCTTACCTTATCGTACCTTACTTACCTTACCTTCCCTTAGCTTACCTAACCTAAACTTACCTAACCTACCTACCTTACCTTACTCTCGCTAGCTACCTTACTACCTTACCTTACTAACCTACCTTACCTACCTTACCTAACCTAACCTTACATTTCCTTAACCTTACTAACACTCAATATATATAAACCTAACTTAACATAAACAAAACCTAACCTAACATGAATATAAATACCTATCAATATTTACCTAATACATAACCTCCCTTCACCTCCCCCCCTCCCACCCAAGTGGCTAGCCATGGTGCCGGAGGAGAGGAAAGCTGGTGTCCACCCCCCGGGTATCAAGCGCGCGCGGCCTCCCTCCTCTTTGGGGACAGATGGATGTTAAGGAGACCAAGTATAGACCTGAGGGTCCGTAAGGGAGTTTAACATTGCCAGACTCTGTGACCGATGTTTTAGAGATGAGTCAGATGGGGACACACACACACAAACCCCCCACACACACACACACACACACACACACACACACACACACACACACACACACACACACACACATTTCACGTACACAGTCACACACATACAATACTCTACACTACAGTCATAGTAGTCACTCCCTCACACACACATATATATTGTTATTAGAAATTAATCACATGTATGTTAATTGGTTAATTAAGTATCACATACACACATATACATACATACATCCCCCACACACACACACACATTACACATACACACACATATACACACACACATGTCACCCCAACACAACAACACAACCAACACACATGAAATCTCACCTTACCTACACACACAAACACACACACTCACATTCCCTCCCTACCTACAGCCTCCCCCCAACATTTCCCCTCCTCCCCCCCCTAACCCCCCTTTCTCTCCACAGGGGAGCGTCCTACAGCGGGTGGAGGAGGAGGAGGAGGTGGTACAAAGATGTTCAGTAGAGGACGAAGGAAAGATCGAAGTTGCATCGCCTGAGTTTCTACTTGATCCTCTTCTTGACCTCCGCCGCAACACTTCAGATTGATACAAGTACGTGTGGTGTGTGTGTGTGTGTGTGGGTGTGTGGGGGAGAAAGGTATGTGTTTGTGGAGGCAAGAGGAGAGAGAGAGAAAGAAAGAGGGTGTGTTGGAGAGAGAGAGAAGAGGAGGAAATGAGTGTGTGTGGTGTGGGTGGAAATGTATGTGTTTGTGGAGGCAGAGAGAGAGAGAGAGAAAGGAAAGTGTGTGTGTTGGAGAGAGAGAGAGAGGAGGAGAGTGGGTGTGTGTGTGGGTGTGTGTGTGTTGTGGGTGTGTGTGGGTGTGTGTGTGTGGGTGGGTGTGGGGTGTGTGTTTGGATGGGTATAAAAGTGTTTTGAGTGCTTATAAAATATATTATGAAGTGTGGTTTAGAGGTGTTTTAGGGGTGTTTTAAATGTGTTTTGTGTGTGTGTGGTGTGTGGGTGTGTTTGAGTACATATGTGTATCAACTAGCTTCTATCACACACACACTTAAAACACACTATAACACACTTAAAAACACTCTTAACTCACTTTTCCCAGGGGTGATGAAGCCACTTGAGTGAGGTGATGTCATGACGTAGCGCTGGCCTCCTCCTCCTTGTCTGCGTTACACTTGGAGGATCAGCGACTGGGCAGCTTGGAGGGGCCTCGAAGCACCCCCCCCCGATGACCCTTGACCTTGGGGACGGGTCCACACCACCATGTAAGGTCATGTCCAGGTCATGTAAGGGAAGGAAGGTTAAGTTAGGTATGTGTGTACGCTAAGACCTGTAATAAGTTGGAATTTGCTGAAATCATATACATACAATATACGCTCACACACGCGCGCACTCACATACACACACACCATATACATACACACACACATACACACACATTACGCACACACACACACGCACGCATACTCAGGTTAGTTAACAGGTTGAATAACCTAAATTATAATTATAGATTTTAATGATTCAGGTTGTAGTGTCGAAATCTAATTATCTAATATTCTAATTTTAATTATTTATTATTTATTTTTCCTTCATAACTTAGATTCTCGATTAAGGTTAATAATTATAATAATAATAATAATTATAATAATAATAATATAATTATAATAATTTCATACATTCTACTACCTTTTTTTCCATATATAATGAAGAAAAAACAACATTAGCGTACCTTGAGAATTATTAATATACACTCAAACCCTCTTTGTAAGGACTATAATTAATGTCAGGTTGGTATTTTATGACAGACAGACAGACAGACAGAAATAAACTGCTACTATTATACTACTGCTGCTATCATCTACTACTAAAACTTCTACCTACTACTACTACTGCTACTACTAATACTAATACTACTTCTATTTCTACTATTACTACTACTACTTACTAGCTACTCGACTTCCTACTACTTCTACTACTACTACTACTACTATTACTACCTACTACTATTACTACTACTACTACTATACTGACTACATACAACTACTACTCACTACTACTACTACTACTACTACTACTAACTACTATATACTACTACTACTACTATCTATACTACTACTACTGCAAGGTTATTTCTATATTATATGAAATGCAATCATAATTTAACTTCTTCATGGCTAGAATAAGAAATATTTAATAGATATAGATAGGAATTTTTTATTTATTTATTTTTTACTGGCTAAGGGAAAAAATTAAGTATTAAAAAAAAAGTGTCTTAATTTTATGGATATAGATAGAGAATATTTAATAGATATCAAACGTGTGTAGCCTAGACATTAGATAATGCATTAGAAAACTATCAATAAAGCTCATCTTAAATACACATGCTCGGAAGCAGCGGACTTTTTCTAATCAACTAGCCGTTGAATCGAGGTTTGAGTCTTACAAACACTTAAGGTCACAATCTCAAGGTCAGGTCACACAGGTCGCTCGCACATGACCTGGGCGGATCACACGGCAGGAGGTCAAGCCGCCGACGCCGCCTCCCCCCCATCTTGACCCCACCCTCCCCCCTCCCCCTACATCCATCTCGGGTCCACCAATACGTACGGAGGTCAAGGTCAGCCGCGTCACCTCGGCCTACGGGGGGGCAGCGGACCCCTATCCCCCGCCACCCCCCCTCCTCCACCCCCCCTCTCTTTCCTCCTGACAAAGGGATTATCTCGCCCTCCCCACCACCACCACCACACACACCACCACCACTAACGACCACCACCACCCCACCACCACCACCACCACCACCACCACTCACCCGAGGGGGAGGGTAGACGCGCCCCTCCCCCCCATCACAGACACAAGGACTCCTATGTTTAACTGATTAATTATCAGTAGTTATTATCATTAGTATATTATAGTCGTGTTATGAGCGTCTTAATGACATATTACTTATTTTTTTGGTTATTGGTATTGTTATTTATTATTATTATTATTATTATTATTTTATTGGTTATTATTATTTGTTGGGTACGTGTGCGTCCGTGTGTGTGTGTGTCCGTGTGTGTGCTTTTTTTCGGCAGAAGATTTTACGTATATAAACATTTCTTATATATCAACAAACGAGTAAGAGGAGGTGAGAAGGGAGGAGAAGGAGAAGGGAGGATCTCAAATGTTTTATATTACCTTGTGTATGTGTGTGTGTGTGTGTTTGCATGATAATTTGTGTCTGTTGTATGTTTTAGTTATATAACTTAATTGTTGAGAGAGAGAGAGAGATGAGACGAGAGAGAGCAGGAGAGAGAGAGAGAGAGGAGAGAGAGAAGAGAGAGAGAGAGAGAGAGAGAGAGAGAAAAAGTATACATATCCGAAATAAAGAATGAGAGAAAAAAGAAAGATAGAAAGTGAGAGAAAAAATAATAATAGATAATAATAAAATAAATGAAGCTATTATTTATTGGTAATTTTTTAACATTGACAACTACTTGTTGACATTTATTGAAGGACAAAAAAAAATCGCAAGACAATTATACTCATTTAGTTTTTATTCATAAGAAATCAAAACGGAAAAAAAACGATAACCGATAAAAGAACACCCGATATTATTACAAAATCATCGCACAAAAAGAAAGAAAAAATAATTCCAACGTTATGAATCAATAAAAAAAAAAAAAATAAAAAAAAAAAATTTAAGCACAAAGAATTAATTAAAATATAAATTCATTAATTAAAAAAAACACGACAGTCAAACGGATCCTGCAGCATCTAGCATGTCTAATTCTTTCCCGATCTTCCTATCTTTGTTCATCGGCAATTTACTGATAATCACTATTTATTCCTGTCTCTATGTCATTTATAATAAATTATGAATAACAAAGGTGCCTAGTACTGATCTGGTGGTACCCCTAACTAGTGACATTACCCCAATCTGATTTCTTCCCATTAATTTGTACCCTCTGTTCCCATCCAGTAAGACATCCCCTAATCCATTCTAGTACCTCCCACCTATGCCGTGAGCCCTTAACTTTACTAACAGTCTCCTATGTGGTATCTCTGTCAAAGGCTTACTGAAGTCCAAATAAACATATCATACTCGTCCTCCCCTTATCTATTGTTTCAAATTCTTTCCTATAGAAGGATAATAAAATTTGTGAGGCATTGACTTCCCCGTGCTAAAACCATGTTGGACTATGTCTAATTAGCTTGTGTATCATCTAAATGTTCCTTAATTGCCCTTGCTATGATAGGCTTTCTAACATCTTGCCTACCACTCATGTTAAAATAATTGGGCGTTAGTTCTACTTTCTGCCTTATCTCCTTTCTTGAATAAGGGAACTACATTTGTCTGCGCTGCCTCTAGCCTAGGAACCTACTCCTGTGTCTAGTGATTCTCTAAAAATCATTGCAATAGATCAACGAGTTCTCTCTACATTCCTAAGATCCTCGGAAAAATGTGGTCCGGCCCTGGAGATTTAGTCTTTTAAAAGTCTATCTATTTCCTGCAAACTACTTCCCTACTTATTACTATTTCGCTTAATTTTTCATCCTCTTGTCCCCTAAAGATCTGTACTGGCTCCAGTTCTACCCGGACTCTTCTTGAGGAAAATACAGACAAGAGTATTATTTATTCCTTACTAATATCCTCACCATTTTCTATCAAGCTGCCATCCATTCCTTTAAGAGGTCCTATTCTTTCCTTTGTTTTAGCCTTGTACAACTCGATAGAATCCCTTTGGGATCTCTGCTGAGCATCTCTAGCTATCTTAACCCTCAAATTCCTATTTGCAGTCCTATATCCTGTTAACCTTCCTAGCTAGGTCATTTACTGCCCTACTACCTGACTTCTCCCCTTTTAATTTTCACTATAGAGTCCGCTTTTTATCCAATTTCCCTTTCTATGTTGCTATTCATCCATTTTGGATCATTTCATTTGACCTAATCTCCTCTTAGGTATATGCTGTTCCTGCCCTGCTTGAATTTCCCTACTATGTTATTATATGCATTCTACCTCAATGTTTTGATCCCCCTCTCTGCCTACTCCTATTCCCTCCCAATTTATACCACTGGAAATATGTCTGAGGGCCCTCGTAATTTCCTTTCTAAAATCCTGGTACTAAAGCAGTGTTCTGTTCTACCTGCCTCTTGCAATTAATCATGAATCTAATTTCGTGGTGGTCCCTAACAGCAAATCTCGCTCCTATCTCAATCTGACTTACCAAAGTTTCATTATTAGATAAGACCAGATCTATAATATTTCCCTGTCAGTGTTGGTCACCTACAAGTGTGTGAAAAAACCATCCTAGGACGACATTTAGAATTCCTCCGAACACCCGTCTCCTGTCATACTATCCCAGTCTATTCTCCTATAATAAAAGTCCCCCATAATGCACACATTAGTATACCTAGGGGGATGCCCTTGCAGCTCCTGCACAGGAGATGCTCTAGCTGCTTCGCCTAAATCCGGAGGCCTGTATATAATGCCTACAACTAACATATCCCTCCTTAAACTAATGTCATCCACATATGTCTCGTATCTATCTGTTTTTTATTGTGGTATTGACATAGCTATTTAATGTGTTTCTAACGTACAGTGCCACACC
>JAXIVD010000682.1:122500-125000 GCA_036785275.1 Cancer borealis | reverse complement strand
CTTCCACGTGAATAACTACACTTAAATCACCCTGTAATTGATATGATAACGAGCTAGTTTGTGAGTTTCATGTCATTACGGAAATGCAATCCTCTTCCTTCCACCCAATTAAATAATGGCAATCAGAATTATTTATATTGCAAGAACGATGCAATTGTGACGGAAACGAATGGTATGAGTTACCTTACGACCTAAATCACCAGAAAAATATAAAAAATATTCGAAAACCGTTGGTTGGGTGATACTGTAAATTGACCAATAATTTTAATGTCCATGAGAATAAAGTAAGCGTCAGAAATCAAAGGTTATATGGCGTTATGTTAAGCCAAGAGACAGACCACAGAGCAAAGAGACAACAGCAAGGCAAAGTATGGAGACGGAAAGAACAATTAGTTAGTTATAATGGTTGTTGAAATGGTTAGATCAAATGAATGATGTGGGTTTGTCAAAGAGCCACTAATGCACAAGGGTTCCCGGTGAGATGGTAACACTGCTCCATGCTTACAGACTTTGGGTGACTCGTGGTTCCAGCGTGTGCAGTGTGTGCCCCTCGAGTCCCTGCTGCTGGCCCTCAAGGTGGAACAAGTGGACCTGCTGGTGCTGGACGTGGAGGGCGCCGAGCAGGCCATTCTAAACCACCTGGACCTGGATCGATTCAACGTACAGGTGAGAGAAGGATGGGTTTTTGGTAAAGTTCTAGTTTCTGCCCATACTCTCCCCTCATCCCCCCAACAAGCTTGGGGACCTGGTGGGAATGCGGAATTTCGGGTGGGGTACATGAAATGCGTCGCAAATGCGTTTTTTTTTTTTTTTTTGCGTAAAGGGGATGAAATGGCCAGCTAAAAGTCTACGGTTTCACTGCAAGTTTCGTAAATTCCCTAAATGGTAGTGCTAGGTTAGGTTAGGTTGGGTTAATGTTCTAGCGGGGGGTCCAGGGGGGGCGCAGCCCCCCTCCGGCTAGATTAGGTTAGGTTAAGTTATGGTTATGGTTACCATTTAGGGAATTTACGAAACTTGCAGTGATACTTTCGTACATTTTTAGCTGAAAATTTCGGTAATTCTGGATAATAAGTCCGCCACCCCGATTCCCCACCAACCCCCCCCTATCTCTTCAAACAAGCTTGGGGGATACTGGGGAATCGGGGGTTTTGGGGGGGATGAAAAATAAGCGAAATATCGGCCATCAAAAAAGCAAAGAAAATTTCGAAATGCCCTAACCTAACCTGAACCTAACCATAACTTAACCTAATCTAGCCGGGAGAGCTGCGCCCCCCCTGGAACCTCCACTAGGACATTAACCCAACCTAACCTAACCTAACACTATCATTTAGGGAATTTACGAAACTTGCAGATACTTCCGTAGATTTTTGGCTGGCCATTTCATCCCCTTTACGCAAAAAAATACGCATTTGCGACGCATTTCATGTACCCCACCCGAAACCCCGCATTCCCACCAGGTCCCCAAGCTTGTTGGGGGGGGTGACGGGAGAATATGGGCAGAAACTAGAACTTTACCGGGTTTTTTTTTGTTATTTTGAGATTTACTTAACTAATAGAATACGAGATTGACTGAGATCATTTATATTTAAGATTTTCTCTTAGCAGCTATCGTGTTTTGCAAGCTGGCAGTCATCCATAAAGGTTTACATTTACTAATTTTTCATGGTTTGTGTGGAATATTTTCGTAAACTATTGATATGAGATTACTTGTGAACGTCTTATACATTTCATCTATGCAAGTATTATCAAAACACTGATTCCAGTTGACTGAATCCAGCTCCCTTTTTATGTTAGCAGAATTCGCCTTCCAATAGTTAGTGAGGATTAGTCAATTCTTCCTTAGAGGTAAAGATGTGTGGGAATGCATGTAGATGTAGATGTGGCTGTCCCCTTTAATGAAGATATCAGCTATGAATATAGAAAGTGATTTATGCAGTTAGAATAGCAGTTTTTGGATGGCCTCTCCACCTATCCAGAACGTTAATGACAATAAGCAGTTCATCACATTGCAGTAGTCTATTAATATATTTACCTGACTTTTATCCCCATTAAAAGGGTATAATCAAGAAAAGTCATTTACCGTTTAGGGATACTTTATCCTCCCATCCCACTCACCATCCTGTCTTTTCATAGGAGAGAATAGAGGAGCTTCCCAGACCTCTCACTCCGTCCCTTGTGGTCGCCCTTTATGAGCTGCACTCAATACAGTGATGGTGTTCTTAGTCTCCACTATTGTGCTTCTCACAGTCTCCTTAAACTCCCTAACACTTTCTCTTTCAAGTAGATTTTTTTTTTTTTTGTTCACTGTCACAGTCTGCTGCTGGTCTCTTTCGAGACAGCCGGCCGTCCCCTTATGGAAAGAGCTCAGCCCCCCGTTCGGTAGCGACTCCCGCAGTGATCATGAGCCGAGCTCAGCCAATCACAACGCTACGTTTCCTAACGATGGCATCGATATCATCACTACGCATCACTATGCTCTCAGAGCATGAGCCGAGGGGAC
>JAXIVD010000682.1:27500-117500 GCA_036785275.1 Cancer borealis | reverse complement strand
ACAGATCTAGGTTAATTAAGTAAATGTTAGTGAGGTGTTCAGGGTGTTGAAAGATGCAGCAGCAGAGGTTGGCTAATACACCTCTGAGGGCTCGGAGGAGGAAGGGAAATGCATGTTGAACAGATGAGGTAAAGGAGGCTATAGAAGGGAGGAAGGAGAGCATATAAGGAAATGCTGTATAGGAATGTTTAGTAGAGTGCATGGAAGTATGCAAGATAGACACACGCATCTAATATTGTCACTCAAATTCCAAAACTACCCTTCCTCCTCCGAGCCCTCAGAGGTGTATTAGCCAACCTCTGCTGCTGCATCTTTCAACACCCTGAACACCTCACTAACATTTACTTCATTAACCTAGATCTGTCAGTCTCACATACCTTCCTTTCATACTCTTCTTCAACCTGTTTCCTATCCATCTTTTCATTAGCTAGCACCACCCTACCCTTGCCTTACTCCCATCTAAATTCGTCTTCGCTAACACAACATATTTATACATCCCTGTCATCTGCCTTAGCGTCTAATACATAGGTTCTTTCTCAATTTATCATCCATTGCTTTGTAATCAATCTTACTCTTCTGCTCAGCCCTCTCATCTGATTCTCCCTGTCGATAATTTTATGCCAAGAACAGCCAGCCCCTTTCTGAACATTTGGCCAACAGATACTCTCCATGTTCATTCACTTCATCCACGCCCCACTCCACCACCACACCAACTATTTCCAACACTCACATTCATATCTCTAATTAACACTGATATTTCCTACTCCATCAGACCCTTTCATATTCCAAAACTTAATTTCTTCTCCCATTTCTGCTTCACACGCACCCATGCATACTTCACTGCAATTATATAGTCACTCATCTGCTGAGGTACTTCATTTTGTGTGATGTCTCCTACTAGACCACCACCATGTCTGCTGATTATCTCCTGTTTTGACTCCTGACAGGACTGGCCGGGACCCACTCTGCTTGAGACGTCTTCTTCTCCACCCTCACTTCAAGCAGGACTTCCACACCTGTTGGATGGTTTCAGTGTAGATATTTCAAAATGTAATATACAATAAAAATTAAGATGAACTATGAAGTATTTTTTTACCTGTATTGATGTAAGAATGTATATCACTGAATTGTGATCAAAGTTTAAAGTTTGCGTTACATACACATAGGAAAGTGAACAACTTGCACTTCCATGGGACCACCACCTGCAACACACTATTTATTAAATTTGCAACACAACACTCCGCTGAGGTTCAGAGTGCGGTGGAGGCTTGAAGGAAGTAATGGTCTCCAGGAACAGTAAGCCAGTTTAGTTAATGGTTTCATAGTTTCACGCTGGCTAGTGTTGGAATCCCTTAAGGTTGTGAAGATCTGCGAGAAAATTAAAGAAATTTACTCGGATAATTTTGGAGTAAATTTCTTTAATTTCCTTGCAGGTTTGCACAACCTCAAGGGATTCCAACACTAGTCAGCGTGAAACTATGCCACCATTTACTACACTGGCTTATCAGACTGTTTCTGAAGACCATTACTCCCTTCAAGCCTCCAACGCGCTCTGAACCTCAGCAGAGTGTCGTGTTACATTTTACATAAAACATGGTTGTGAATTTGTTTTGTTCTCCAAACTTTCCTGTAACCTCTAAGAAATCTTTAGTTTCATTCAGGTTTCAAGTTCTTATATAATTTCTAAGCACCTGAATGGAAATAAGAGTATTCTTAAGGGTTACAGGAAAGTTTGAAGAACAAAATAATTCAGAACCATGCTTGATGTAAGTGACGATTCATTAAAGTTTCTGCTAAATGTCAATAACACAATATATTCAGGGTGCTTGATTCTAAAATTATTCTGTTCCTATTGTTTGACATGGTGAAGTCGTGATAATAAACTAGAAAGAATGCCAGAAAGTGAACTAATTAGGATTTCATGATTCTGGATTCTCCCTGTGGATAATTCTACAAGAACAGCACCATGTTCATTCACTCCATCCACGCCCCACTCCACCACCACACCAACTACCTCACTATTTCCAACACTTGCATTCATATCTCTAATTAACACTGATATATCCTACTCCATCAGACACTTTCATATTCCAAAACTTAATTTCCTCTCCCATTTCTGCTTCACATGCACCCATGCATACTTCACTGCAATTATAAAGTCACTCATCTGCTGAGGTACTTCATTTTGTGTGATGTCTCCTACTGGACCACCACCATGTCTGCTGATTATCTCCTGTTTTGACTCCTGACAGGACTGGCCGGGACCCACTCTGCTTGAGGCGTCTTCTTCTCCACCCTCACTTCAAGCAGGACTTCCACACCTGTTGGATGGTTTCAGTGTAGATATTTCAAAATGTAATATACAATAAAAATTAAGATGAACTATGAAGTATTTTTGATCTGTATTGATGCAAGAATGAAGTTCTTTAACCCCTAGGGTCCGGCTGACGGATATTTCCGTCGGAACGTAGAGTCCGGCTGACTGATATTTCCGTCATAGCTACTTTTTAGCCAAAAAGGCTTACCTCCGTCAGCCGGACTCTACGTCCCGACAGAAATATCTGTCAGCCGGACCCGAGGGGTTAATGAAATTAATTGGATGAAAACAAAGCAACTAAAGGATGTGCAAGAGAAATATGATTTCTTTCTGATTCTATACAAACAAGGAGTCAAGAAATGCGTTTAATTTTATCTAGAAGGGGAAAAGTTGTTTAAATGGAGGGTGTGGGTTTTTTTTTTTTTTTTCTTTTTTCTTTCTTACATTAAAAGGGTACTGGCTAAGGGAAAAACAATTAAGTATAAAAAAAATCCCGCTTGTCGCCAGACCCTGTAAAGAAGATAGTAGGAGAAAGTTTAAGTCATAGGCAGGTGGAAAAACAGACAAAGGAAGAGAGTTCCAGAGTTTACCAGTGTAAGGGATGAAAGAGTGAAGATACTGGTTAACTCTTGCATTAGGTAGATGGACAGAATAAGGATGAGAAGTAGAAAGTCTTGTGCAGCGAGACTGCGGGAGGGGGAGAGACATGCAGTTAGCAAGTTCAGAAGAGCAGTCAGCATGAAAATAGCGGTAGAAGATAGATAAAGATGCAACATTGCGGCAGTGACTTAAAGAGTCAAGACAGTCAGTTAGAGGAGGAGAGTTGATTAGGCGAAAAGCTTTAGACTCCACCCTGTTTAAAAGAGCTGTATGAGTTGAGCCCCCCCAGACATGAGAGCCATACTCCATACATGGGTGGATAAGGCCCCCGTACAGAGCAAGCAGCTGAGAGGGAGAGAAAAGTGGACGCA
This sequence comes from Cancer borealis, assembly GCA_036785275.1. Taxonomy (NCBI): domain Eukaryota; kingdom Metazoa; phylum Arthropoda; class Malacostraca; order Decapoda; family Cancridae; genus Cancer; species Cancer borealis. The sequence continues at coordinate 114,212 of JAXIVD010000682.1, read as the reverse complement.
GACACCATAGGACACCTAACTTCTTGGAAGCTGATTTAGCAAGAGTAGAGATATGAAATTGCCAGTTTAGATTTTTAGTAAAGGATAGACCGAGTGTGTTTAATGTGGAGGAGAGGGGAAGTTGAGTGTCATTGAAGAAGAGGGGATAGTTATCTGGAAGGTTATGTCAAGTAGATAGTTGTAGAAATTGAGTTTTTGAGGCATTGAACAAAACAAGGTTTGCTCTGCCCCAATCAGAAACTAGTGAAAGATCAGAAGTTAAGCGTCCTATAGCATCTCGCCTTGAGTCATTTAATTCTTGTTGGGTTGGGCGTCGGTTGTATGACATTGAAAAATGCAAGGTGGTGTCATCAGCATAGGAGTGGATAGGGCATTGAGTCAGATTTAGGAGATCATTGATGAATAATAGAAAGAGTGGGTGATAGGACAGAACCCTGAGGAACACCACTGTTGATAGTTTCAGGGAAAGAACAGTGACCGTCCACTACAGCAGCAATAAACCGGTCAGAAAGAAAACTGGAGATGAAGGTACAGAGAGAAGGATAGAATCTGTAGGAGGGTATTTTGAAAATTAGAGATTTATGCCAGACTCTATCGAAGGCTTTCCATATGTCAAGGTCGACAGCAAAGGTTTCACCCAAGTCCCTAAAAGAGGATGACCAAGATTCAGTTATAAAAGCAAGATCACCAGTAGATCGGCCTTTACGGAAATCATACTGGCAATCAGAGGTTGTGAGCTGATAGATGCCTCATTGGCATCTCTTTTAGGGACAGGTTGAATGTGAGCAAACTTCCAGCAAGAAGGATAGGTAAAGTAGAGATACACAGACCTTTGTTTGACCAAGCAGTGAGTGAGTTCGGAAGCACAGTTTTTGACAACAACAGGAGGGACTCCATCCGGACCGTAAGCCTTCCGAGAATCAAGGCCAGAGAGGGCCTGGAAAACGTCATAATGAAGAATTTTCATTTATGGATGAAGTAGTCAGAGGGTGGAGGAGTAGGAGGAATATGCCAAGTATCATCCAAAGTAGAGTTGGTAGCAAAGGTTTGAGTGAAGAGTTCAGCTTTAGAGAAAGAAGAGACAGCTGTGGGGCCATCTGGTTGAAGTAAAGGAAGGAATGATGAAGAAGTAAAATTGTTAGAGATATTATTGGCTAGATGCCAGAAATCACGAGAAGAGTTCGAGTTGGAAAGATTTTGACATTTTCTATTAATGAAAGAGTTTTTAGTAAGTTGGAGAATAGATTTGGCATGATTACGGGTAGAAATATATAGGGCATGAGTTTCAGCAGATGGATGGCATTGACAGCACGAGAACAAGCAGAGTTAAACCAGGGCTTTTTAGCTTTAGTATTAGAGAAAGTAGGAGGAACATATTGCTCCATGCCAGAGACGATCACCTCTGTTATGCGCTCGGCACAAAGAGAAGGATCTTTGACATGGAAGCAATAATCATCCCAAGGAAAATCAGAATAGTACTGCCTCAGGTCCTCTCACTTAGAAGAGTTGAAATGCCAGAAGCACCTCTGTTTAGGCAGGTCCTGAGGCTGCACTGGAGTGATAGGACAGGTAACAAAAATAAGATTGTGATCGGAGGAGCCCAACGGAGAGGAAAGTTTAACAGAGTAAGCTGCAGGGTTGGAAGTTAGGAAAAGATCAAGAATGTTGGGCGTGTCTCCAAGGTGGTCAGGGATACGGGTAGGGAACTGCACTAGCTGCTCTAGGTCATGAAGGATAGCAAAGTTGAAGGTTTGTTCACCAGGTTGGTCAGTGAAAGAAGATGAAAGCCAAAGCTGGTGGTGAACATTGAAATCCCCTAAAATGGAGATCTCAGCATAAGGAAAGTGAGATAGGATGTGCTCCACTTTGGAAGTCAAATAGTCAAAGAATCTTACATAGTCAGAGGAAATAGGTGAGAGATATACAGCACAAATGAATTTAGTTAGAGAGTGACATTGAAGTCTTTGCCAGATGGTAGAAAATTCTGAAGATTCAAGATTGGAGGCACGAGAGCAAGTAATGTCGTTACGCACATATGCGCAACAGCCAGCTTTGGATTGAAAATGAGGATAGAGAAAGTAGGAGAGAACAGAGAAGGGGTTGCTGTCAGTAGTCACAGACAACTGTGTTTCAGTTAAGAAGAGAAGATGAGGTTTAGTGGAGGAGAGATGGTGTTCCACAGATTGGAAATTAGATCTAAGGCCACGAATATTGCAGAAATCAAGAGTAAAAGTGTTAGAGGAAGTGTCAAGACACCCGAGGTCGTCAGCAGAGGAGCAGTCCGACCTGGGGACATTTGTGGTCCCCTCCCCAGATGGGGACTCCGAGGCTGGGTGTGGTGAAGCCATTTTTAAATTTTGATTTGAAGAGTGTAAAGTGTAAGGTGTAGTAATGTTATGTAGGTTGTAGAAGAAGTTGTCTTTAGAGGGCAGGCTGCAGCTGCTCTCTTGTGTAAATGAGACACTAAGGGAACCGGGAAGAGAGGACACGAGGAATCACTCAGTCTGCAGCACTGGCTACATCCCCGTAAGTACCTCTCCTGGAGTATTCCACCGGGCGGCAGGTGTCTACTGCCTACTCCATATGAAAGAGCTTAAAGGAAAAGAGACGAAGAATGAAAGAGAATGAAAGCAAAACCAACTCAGATAATTAAGGAAGAATATAAACTTGAGAGGAATGAATATATGAGTAAGAAGACAAGAACAGAAAAGGTATGAAAAAAATTTAGTTGACAAATGTAGGGAAAAATCACAACTGTTTTAGAGATTTGTAATGGCAAAATAAAACAAAGTATAACTATGTATGTTTGCACTTGATAAGATTATCAACATTTGTTAATTATGCTGCTAGATATGATATAAAAAATATAATGAAAATAAATATAAGATCATTATTTTTCATTGTAAGAGAAGAGTTACTACTATTCCAATCAAAATTAATGGTAAAACTATCGAGGTTTTGGAAACAATTGTATGTCTTATATCAGGCCCTGTATACTACAACTAGGTAAATACACACCTGACATTCGAGAGTAAAGAATCCCGTGCAATCAGCAGCGTTTGAAATAGTGTGGGTAGGATATGGAACAGAAAGTTTTGTATCCTGACAAGCAACAGGAAGTTGGTTCTTGATCTGCTTGTGATTCAAATTACTCCTACCCTTTGCCCACCATTGAAAAAACCTCTGTACCACTTCATCTGCATTGTGTGTGTGTGTACACACACACATGAATACACACATAAGACGATATAGCATAGAAAGTCGAGCATATAAACACACACAAGTACCATGCATACACGCGTACACACACACACCCACATTCTCCCACACCACACACACGACACACATACAGATACAGGTATAAGGCGATATGGCATAGAATGCCAAGCATCGGCAAGTGTGTTGGAATTATCCCTTGAACCCGCCTGCTAACCCATTCTCACCGCAGGGTGCCGCAGCTGAATACAAAGTGCACATATGCGGCCGGTACACACTTGGCTTGTCCGCCGCTCTCTTACTAACTTTATTATATAGTGTAAGGTGTCCAGGCCAGGAGATGGAGACCAAGGGCTCCTGGGCCCATACTTATAAAGCAATGATCTTGTGCTGTATGTTTAATTCCCGCTCACCTGTTTCAGGGAAGAGAGGGTAGCGTTTACTAATTTAAATCCTGATCGTTGAGATCTAGTATTGATACTAATAAATTGCACAGAATGAATTATGATGTAGAAGGGTTGTCTGTTCAGTTAATAAATATGACCAATTATTTTCATCAAGGAATTAAAACTGCAGCCCCTTCAGGAAAAGATACAAGAGGTGAGGGAGTTGACAGGTGGGCGGTTAGGTGGTTTCAGAGCCGAGGTCAGAGGCGTTTCCTTTTCAAAGCCAGGGAAGTCTAGGGGAGAAATTTTTTTAGGTGCATTCCCCAATGCAACTGTTAATTTAGAATTTTAATGATTGGCCATGGTGAGCCAAATTTAAGAGGGGGATGTAATTGGTGTACTTCCCATAGCCTCCATTGAGAGTAAGGGCAAATGAAAAAAGGAGGGTACACCGTGCCCATGGCACCCTCAGGCCGTTCATGACAGAGCTCAAAGTCAGTCTTTTATCCTCTTAGCATGGACCTTACACTTTAGGAAAAGAACAGGATAGTGGGAGGTAAGGAAGAAAGACAGATGAAACAAGGGAAATAAAGCTAGAAAAAGAAAAAGTCCAAGCAAAAATTGTTTAGATCAGAGACTGAAGTCCGAGGCATTGCAGTATCAAGCCTCAATTTCGGGTTCCAAAGCCCCTCCACAACAGCAATGGGCTTGGATTCAGAGGGGTAAATTACTTTGAAAGGGTTCAAAGTTTCATCTCTCTCACTTCCACAGAAATCAGTAATACTAACATGCTAATTCCCTTCCATCCACAAAATTCACAAGCAAATTCATACAAGCCAATTCATTATGAAAAGCTAATCTCTTTCTGCCTCTTGAAGTAAATAAAACCATTATATCATATGAAACTTTAATCCCTAAAAGATACTCTGCTGTTGTACAAGTATAGTGATTATAAAGGGCGGGAGGCCAAGGCACCCGCTGTGAATCACCAAGTGTTATAGGCGAATCAATTCTAACAACGGATACTGTATATAAATCTATGCACAGGGGACATAATGTACAGTGTTTACCGACTAATCACTTCCTCTACTTACTATCGCAAGGATTGCCACCCTCCCTCTCTCAGCACATTGTACAGGAATGTGCCTGGTCACCATACACATCTGCATTTCAACAATTGCACATACACCTGTTTTATTCCTGTGTAAACACACATGTACTTCTTGTATACTTTTGAAGGTGATCACACACATGCCTCATGTGTGCCTTGGCAAACATACACGCTTGCCTTGTGCACCTTAGTAAATGTATGTGTACTCCTTTGTACACCTGTGAGGATAGCTGCACCTGTCCTGTATTGGTCAGGTGTGGTGCCAATGGGCCAGGCAGGTCAGGGCAGCTCAAGCAGCACCATCACTGTGCTGCTACTGCCACATATAACTTTTTAGGGCACAAAAAAAAAATGGAAAAGATAATAATAAAATAGAAAATTATAATAAAGACATTACAAGTTATAGTAGAAATACATTGGAAATTAACCCTTAGCCAGTGGCAGCAGTCGATGCATAACACCCAATTTTACACTCTAAAAGTTGCCGCTGACCTTAGGATTGCAACATAATCATAGTTTCACTGCATTGTGGGGATTTAACATATCTATATTTACCCTACTACAATATGGAACAGTTCCTATATCCTCATAATATATAACTTAAACTTTGTAAGTAGCCAATGTTTATATTTGTTTATATAAGGTAAGAAGTCACTCACCCACAGCCAAAGTGTGTCCAGGACTTTTAACCTGGATGTGGCTTCCTTCCACCCTCCCTTAATTATCTCGTCTTACAATTGCTTTTAATGGAATTTTTTAATTTATTTATTGCTGTGATTTTACCCTCCTATTTTGGAAGGAGTTTTAACATGTGATACAGCTTACTGTAAGCCAACATAAACCAGTAAGAAATTTTTTTAGGCTGTGAAGTACACATACATCAACTATATATAGTCTATGTTGGAAAATACAAGGGATTTCTGGAGGAGCGTGTATAAATAGTCTTACTGCAATTCTTCTTTAAATTCTGGACTATCTCTATACAGTTCTGACGCTGGCTTAGGGTTGAATAGAAATAAAAACATGCTCACTCTAAAGCATGATAATTGTCCCCAAGGCCCCTGTGAAGGTGCTCTGCCTGCCTGCCCGGTAAACTTTCTATACAAGTAGGAATGTTACTGCCACTCCCACCGTTGGCAGGCAGACACGTGCACTCATACGTACATACAAACACACACACACCTTACACTGCCATGACAACATTAAAATTAAATACAGAATGTCCACATAATACATATCTTCTTAAATAAAAATAAACTCAGGTATATAATGTACAGCTAACAAAGCTAAGACTGGGCAGTACTGTTTAGCTTGTGCTTAATGAGTAGCATAATAGAAAAAATCTTAACAGATGCTTGAATTCTTCGGTTAGCAAGTGACCTTATCATTATGTGGGAGTGAAGGCATTGTCAAAAATAGATGGGGCGCTGCATTCTTCTTCTTCCCAAGGCCTCAGAATGCCACACACACGTCTCTCAACCGTGTTTTATGTTTTTTCAGTCACTGTGGCATTGGTTGTGACTTTGGGTCTTGTATCAGCTGGCTCATCCATCCCTCCTGTAGCAGTCTTCCCCTCACTCTCCCCTGGCCGCTTGGATGGCTGCTTGCCTGCATCTGCTTTCTCCAACTGATGCATGTTCCCTTTCTGCTTGACTTCTGTCTTTGATTTGCCTTCTTCTTCTCTCTGCTTTGTGGTATCTTTCTGTTTCTCATGTGGTTCTTCTTCCCTCTGCTTTGTGGTATCTTTCTGTTTCTCATGTGGTTCTTCTTCCCTCTGCTTTGTGGTATCTTTCTGTTTCTCATGTGGTTCTTCTTCCCTCTGCTTTGTGGTATCTTTCTGTTTCTCATGTGGTTCTTCTTCCCTCTGCTTTGTGGTATCTCTCTCTTTCTCCTTTGGTACTTCCTTCTCTTGTGGTTTTGCTTCTGTGTCTTTCTTTTCTGCGATGTTTTTTTCTTCCTTCTTTTCGCTTGGTTTGTCATCAGATTTCTGTCTGTCATCTCTCTTGGTTGGTTTAGGGTCCGTCTTCTGTTTGCTTTCCTTGTTTTCACTCTGTTTGCTCTCGGTTTTCTGTTTATCTTCATTCTTTCCACTCTGTTTGTTTTCTACTTTTTGTTTTTCTTCCCTTTTCATTGCCTGCTGGTTGTCTGATTTTTGCTTTTCTTCTTTTTCTTTTGGTTTATCTTGCCTTAGTTTATCATCTACTTTTTGCTTGTCATCCTTCTGCTCTTTGGACCTTTCCTCCTTTGACTCTAGTTGTTTTTCTTCCTTTCTATCTCTTTGTTCTTTTTCACTTTCCTTCGGTTTATTCTCTCCTTGTTTGATTTCTTCTTTACTACTCTGCTTACTGCTTTCTTGTTTAATTCTCTTCACCACAATATTCTGTTCTTCCTCTTCATCATCTTGCTTTCTCTTCTTACTGATCTCCTCTTGCTGGCCTTTTTTGACTTCCTTCCTAACTTCCCTTAATTCTTCCAGTTTGCTTCCTTGATTTGCTGGGATATCTTTATTCTTTTCTGGAGTGTTGTTTTTGTTCTCCTCTTTCTTTGTTAGTTTTGATGTGGGTTGTGGTGGTGCCGTGTCTTCCTCCTGCGTAATCACCACTCCTTCTTCCTGTATCTGTTCCTCTACCTGAAGCTTCTCTTCTTCTTCATATTCTTCCATTTGTTGGTCTTCTTCCTCCAGCCTAAGTTGTTCCAGTTCTTCCTCTTCATCATCCTCTAATTGCTCTATTTCCTCATCCTCTTCTTGAGGTTGTTGCTCCCCTTCCTCTTCTTCATCTTCTGCTTGATGTTGTTGTTCCTCTTCCACCTCTTCCACCTCCTCCTCCTCCTCCTCCTCCTCTTCCTCCAGCTGGTGATCTAGTCCCAAAACTTCCTCTTTGATATGTGACTTACTTTCCTCTTTGATATGAAGTGGGAAGTGAATTTCTTTAATTTGTCTCTCAACATCTCCCTCTTCCTCTACCAGTTGCTGCATCGTTCCTTCCTCTTCCTCTTCTTCCTCCTCCTCCTCTTCTTCTTCACCCCACTCTGCCTCTAGCTTCCTTCGCTCTTCTTCCTCAGCATTCTGTGCTGCAAGTGCCTCTTCCTCTTCCAGCACCTCCTCCTCATCTTGTTCCATTCCCTCTTCCTCCTCCAGCTCTTCAGGATCATCCACCTCCTGCTCCTCTTGATTCACTTCCTCCTCCTCCTTCTCCAGTAATATTTCTCTCTCAACCCTTTCATCTTCCTCTTCTTCTTCTTCTTCTTCTTCCTCCTCCTCCTCCTCCTCCTCTCCATTTGCCACCAGCCTCTTGATCGCTTTCACTTCATGCAACTGGAGTGTGTTGGGCATCTCCTCCTCACCCTCTTCTTCTATCATGGCAGGTGCTTCTTCCACTTCCCCTCCTTCCATCTCTTTCACCAGCTGACGAAGCTTGATGTTGGAGGAGATGGCAAACTTGTTGTACTCGGGGATGGACATGGAGTAAACGTACATGATGCGGTCCTTTGTCTGAACCCTTTCTCGGGGACACTTGGCCTTCAGCTTGGTCTGGAAAGACGTTCTGGCATGTTCACTTTTCCGACGACTGAAGCAGGAAGTAGCACTGTCTATCAGAATGGGGACATCCCCGTACACTCCTGCTCGTGACAGTTCCTCATGGATCTTCTCATCGCTCTCGTGGATCAGAGTTGTGTAGCGGAAGCCAAATTTGTCAATGGACCGGGACCAGATCTTCTTGGCAATGAAGCACTCAAGGTACTTGGGCTCAATCTCCCTCACCCCCTCCTCAGCATCATGGTCCAGTTCATCGCACCACTCACGGATCTCACATGTGTCCTGATGTTTGTTGAACCACTCAGTCATCTCAGCCGGAGACATGGACACAATCTTCTTGGCGTTGATCTTGCATACATGGCAGTACATGTTGGCCACGTCATAGTCCAATACAAGACCAGTAGTGAGCTCAATGACGGCCCCAGCCACCAGACAGAAGTCGCTGCCCCACTGGTGGTAGGTGGTGGTGAAGGCAACAGTGAGGTCCACCAAGCCATCCGTTTCCAGCTGGCTCTTGAACACTTCCCGCACGATGCTTGCGCTGTACTGTAGGCTCTCCTCTGTGTCTGCCACCACATCACTGATGACTTGCCGTGCGTACACGATGAAGGTGGCCTCATTCAGGCACCGTGCATTGAAGTACTTGCAGTAGTGCCTGAGGCCGCTGTAACCAAGGCCGTTGTCCAGGAAAGAAGCCACGTGTGCATAATTAATGTTCTCTGTCTTCTGCAACACTGCATCTTTCTTCTCTCTCTTCCGTTTCCGTTCCCGCACCAGGTTTGGGGTGTTGGTTGACTTTGTGTCCTCGCATACATTGCAAGCCACAGTGAACTCTGAGATCATACCTTTGGTGGTGGGACGGACACCGATCCTGATTGACTCTCCACACTCCCGGCAGGCCACCAATGCCCCCAGAGCATGAACTTGGCTGGTGGTCATGTGGAGACCCTCAGACATGCCATCATCCACAACCAGCACTGTCGACACCACTCCTTTCTCCTTCTTGGGCAACACCGCCTCCTCGGGTTCACGCTGTCCCCTCTTGGACACACTCGGCCGTGGGGAATCCTCATCGTATGGGCTGACGCGCTTTCTTGGCCTTCCAGGACGCCGTCCAGTACCTGTGCGTGGGGAAAGCAGGTGGAGGTAAAATCTGCTTGGGGTACACTTCAGGAATAATGATGTTGAGGATTCAGACTTTATTAGGTTAGGTTAATTTAGAAGATATCATGTTAATTTATCAGCGTAAATCACTATTTCGTCTTTCCCCACCCAAAAAAACCCACATTCTCACAGGTCCTCAGGCTTGTTAGGGGTGATGAAGCTATCTTACAATATATGCATTTGCGACGGAAATGAATGTCAAAATCATTCATATTGGATCAAAATATACATGAATAGTGTGTTGTTTATATGCAGTGCATTCTGGTGAAGATGTAAAATTTTACCCCTACTTTCTATATTCTTTCTATATTTAAGGAATTGTAAAGATTACTGTGAAAGATTGGAAGAAAATGAAGGTAAATTTATACATCTTCACCATAATGGCGTTTGGCTACGAAAAAATGGCGTATGCACCTCGTCTAACCACCGACCTTTAATCATAGAAAATATTTGATAGCTTCAAAATTAACATAGCAACATAACCTAACCTAACCAAGCATTAACCTACATTGACAAATAACATTCTTGTTCAAACCCAACTAAATTTTTCCTTATTCTCGAAGAGAAGGTCTCATAGAAAACATTGAATATTTCACAAACTCAGAATTTGCGACATAAATGTAATCAAGAAAACCTTCTCAGAATGCATCAGGTAATGTATAAATATAACCCTGAATTTTGTAAAGCATTTTGGTAAAGATTCAAAATAATACCAAAAAGAAACTAAACTAATAATAAGGGTTGGATTGGATAATTATTAGAAAACTATAAAAAAAAATTATGATTAATCTGAAGAACAATGCCTCCAAGCCGATCAGAATAATTTTTGTTGTAGTAGACAAGATACTTACTCTACTGAACATCTGTTGAAGGTTTTAGTGAGCAGTCGCTTCCTTACTTAGGTTAGGTTGGAGGGGTTCCGTGAGGATGGCGTAGCCCCCCAGATCAGCTTAGTATAGGCTAGGGTTGTGTGGTTGGGAGGATCCGGTTAGGTTAGGTTAGGTTGGGAGAGTCCAGGAGGCGGGTCAGTTTAGTTTAAGTGACCGTTCACTAAAACCTTCACAAATGTTCAGTACAGTAAGTATCCTGTGTATTGCAACAAAAATTATTCTGATCGGTTTGGAGGCTTTGGTCTTCAAATTTACCAAAATTATCAAGAGACAGGGGTAAAATAGCCTAAATTGACAAATAACAGAACTTTGTTCAAACCAAATTAAAATTTACCTTATTCCCGAAGGTCTCATAGAAAACATTAAAATATCTTACAAATTAAGAATTTGCGATGGAAATGTTATTAAGAAAACCTCAGAATGCATCTGATAATGTAAATATACAACTCTGAATTCTCTAGAGCATTCTGGTGATGTAAAATAATACCGAGACAGGATATGACTCAATCATGCAAAAATACAATAAGCTAAGAACACACAGTAGCGTGCCTTCATCTTACCAAACAGTGTGAAACATGAACCACAGATGTAAAGCTACCCACCACAATGCTCAATACTGGCTGCCTACCACTGCAACCTGCAACCCGCCCTCAATGTCACAACCATCACAACAATAATAAGGCTTCTTGTTACTACTACTATTACCAAGGCCGTGAACTGGTATTTGCTTACAATAGAATAATTGACACTACGCTCCAATTCCTGGAAAAGGGCTGTCTGGCAAAGCAAACCTATACAGCTGACACACATACACAAACACACACGAAGGTCAATGGTTCCTAATATTTGATCAGGCACACCCTTACTCCACCACCACCACCTTCCCCGCACTCCGTGAAGTTGGTATGAGAAACGGTCCAGCCACTTAAGGGTGGAGTGAGTGACAAGTGGAACACACACTAGATTCGCTTCCTAGATGCCGCTCAGACAAAAATATTTACACTCACAAACATTAAAGCGACTCCATTACAGCTTATAAATTCCCCACAGATGTCCCAACCCCTAAACTCTGTACATTGTGTTATTACAGAAGATGCTACTTTAACATATATATTGTTTTAGGAAACCACACGGAGAGGAGTATTGAGACCCCAAACATCATTTTGCTAGACGCCATTGCCAGTCAGTTATGCTTTATTTTCCTCGTTAGCTCATCATCAGCTACTCTATACACCTTCATGCATTCTTAAAAACCTCATTTACTCACTCTTCCCTGATTTCTGCTTTTTGGGTCTGCCCTTCCTCCTCATTTTGTTGAAGTTCCCGAGATAATTTGCAGCGCGGACAGAGAAAACCGTCGAGGCGGAGCAGAGACGCAAACAATCCCTTACTGCCACACGCCATGAGACGAGCACGCTGATTGGTTCCTCACGAGCAGTTGTAAGAAACGGCTCGCGATTGGTTTATTTCCACGCTGCCGGTGACGTTAACACCGAGTTTCATCAAATCAGCGATGTTTTCTGTGTTACCCGCCAAAAACAAGGAAGGAACTCTCTCTCGGTATAAATAAATATATGATTTAAATTTATTGTAATAAAACAGATTCAAAATGCCAAACTATTGAAATTAAATCGAATGACAAAACTTCACTTCAAATAAACTAAGATATCCATCTAGGTCATATCATAAGCTAATATACCTCTGTATTTGTTACCAAATTATATTTTCAATAAATGCCCCTCTGATAACCTCAAATGCTTTACTACTAAACACAAAAATAACTTTCAAACATTATCGTAAACCACTAAAAATGCTGCATACATCCAACCAGTTGCATGTGTAAAGGCAATTAATGTAAACATGGTCTAGATGCATTGGTCAATCCTTAGCTGAAGCAATAAACATATAAACAAATATATGTTAATACTATCAGTATAGCATAACTAACTAATTGAATCCCTAAGAACAAGAAGGCAAACCTGATTATAGAGCTGACTAGTGAATACTGTTTAGTCGTACGTCTGGCTGTGAACTCCTCCCCCTCCACCTACCTCTTAAAAAATAGGTAAAATAATGGGAAACCAAAGTGTATTGTCGTTTATTGTTGGCACAGCATTATCTCATAAATCAACCATTATGCCTCACATGTTAGTATCTGTGTGAGTGTGGAATAATCAAATAAATGAAGGAGAAGAAGGAATTTGAGGCAGGATGATGGTACTAGTTTCTGTCTCACGAGGGTATCGACCCCGAGAATGTATTGGAAGCATGGCGTCACTTATCTCGTCTAACAGTTCTTTTCACAGACGGTAACAGAGCTTCAGGCCATGCCATAAAACTACAATAAATAGGAATCAATTAATTTTATTGTCTCAGTCATACATAAGAGGTTTGCCTTTAATTATATAGCCACCTTGAATTGTCTATTTTTTCCCTTTTAAATACGGTTAGCCACCCCTTCAAAGACAATCTTTAGTCTACCATTTAATTCTTATTAATGCCACGGTAACTCTGCTATGAAGATATGTTTTGAATTCCTCTGCAGCGCTCTGTTTTCTATTAGGTTATAAGGCATATAAGTAGTACCTATGTACGGTGTGGTATATAACACATATCTGTTACTCATTTCTAAGATTAACATCTTAATGTTCATGTGCCTTCGGATGAAATATAATAATTTATTCTAATGTATCGTATATGTCAAGCGTACGTTCAAGGTTATTTTGGCTGTCTTATAATTCTCTCTCTCTCTCTCTCTCTCTCTCTCTCTCTCTCTCTCTCTCTCTCTCTCCTCTCCTATACATGGTGCGCACTGCACACTCTCCTATCAACAAATGATAAGGACAACTGAGAGAGAGAGAGAGAGAGAGAGAGAGAGAGAGAGAGAGAGAGAGAGAGAGAGAGAGAGAGAGAGAGACTCGCACTTTCTTTCTTTCTCTCTTCTACCAAAAGATGATAAGGACAACTGAGAGAGAGAGAGAGAGAGAGAGAGAGAGAGAGAGAGAGAGAGAGAGAGAGAGAGAGAGAGAGAGAGAGAGAGAGAGAGAGAGAGAGAGAGAGAGAGAGAGAGAGAGAGAGAGAGAGACACTCGCACTTTCTTTCTCTCTTCTACCAAAAGATGATAAGGACAACTGAGAGAGAGAGAGAGAGAGAGAGAGAGAGAGAATACATGAGAAGAACAGACACCAGAAGACCTATTGGTCCATAACTAGGGTATCTGCTGGACTACATACTACTACAAGTACATAAGAGTTTGAGAACAGGATAGAACAGAACAAGACTCTCCCGACCCTCCTCTCCCTCCGGCAACATGCCGGCAGGAAAAACAGATAGAAGGGAACACCATGACCTGGTAGAAAACATGGCCATGGACATTTTATAGTAAAGAATGAAAATAGAGGATACTATACTAGACTACTATACTATACTACCACTAGGTAGTCAACAGTAGGCAGTGTAAATCACTTGATGCTGAAATGGCACGGGTAAGAGATATAACTGATCATGGATACTAGGAGCCAAAGTAGTCTCAAATGTGGATTTGTGAATATTCAATCAGTGGGGAATAAGACTATTGAAATTAGGGAGTTAATTGTGGATCAATCTTTTGATATTCTTGCCCTGGCTGAAACATGGTTAAGTGTTAATGACAAAGCCAAGATACATGAACTGACACCAAGCACTCACACCTTTTTATATGTTCCCAGAGCAAAGAATTGGGGTGGCGGGGTAGGTATATTGATAAATAATGGCTTGTCACAGATAAAATTACTTAATACTCCAACATTTTGTACGTTTGAGTCTTTGGCTGCGAGTTTCCTGGTTAGCAGTGGTCATAAACATATTTTCATTGTTGTATACAGACCTCCACAGACCAGTTGTATTGCTTTCATTGAAGAATTCTCCACTTACTTAGAACATTTTCATGACATAAATGCTAATATCTTTATTTGTGGAGATTTCAATTTCAAAATTGATGATATGAATGACCAATATTGTAAAAATTTCATAGACATGATGTTAACTCAGCAATTCTCAAATCTGGTTCATGAGCCAACCTCTTACTCTGGACACATACTGGACTTAGTTTTTTGTAACAGTATGTTTGCAAGAATTCATGACCTTGAGGTTGAGCCAGACTTTGCCACATCTCCGTGTCACAAACTTATTACATTTATGGTTGTTGTAGAGAGACATTTAAAGATCAAGAAAACTATTACTTACAAAAATAAGGCTAATCTTGACTCTTCAAGACTGGTTAACTCGACTTTAGACAGAATCTCTACTGAAATTAATAATGATTGCATTCATGCACTCGGTACTAGAGGGAAAGTTGAGGATTGCTTGAGTTGCATGGTTCATTTATATATTAATACTCTTAAGAGTGTATATGATAATATGTGTCCACTTGTGACAAAGACCATTGTCGAGAAAGATAACGCTCCTTGGTTCAATGGAGAAATCTCAAACGCCATTAAGGTCAGGCGACATAAAGAGAGAGTATGGCGTCGGGTCCGCACGGAACATTCACGCAGGGAGTATATTTATGCGAAAAATTTGGTGAATAAACTAATAAGGAAGCGTAAATGTATGTATTGCAAGCAAAAGATTTCTGAGGCAGGAACTGATGCTAGAAGATTGTACTCTGTTCTAGACAACCTAACTGGTAAGAGCAATGCCAAGAACCTTCCAGATGGACTCTCGGACACAAACCTGGTTAATAATTTTATGAGGCATTTTGATAGGAAGATTATTAATGTTGTAAGTAGCTTTGAAGAGGGGGAACAAAGTAACAATGTTATGTATATGCCTGACTTACCCTATGTTGGTCTGGAGTCCTTTAGTGAGGTCAGCATGGATATGCTACAAACTTTGTTAAGAAATATTAAGAAATCATATTGTATTCTAGATCCATTTCCAATGTCAGATATTGTCAACAGGGAGGATTTCTTGAAGCTTGCCATTGTTCTCATGAGAATTGTAAATTTAAGCATAAGTGGATGTATTTTTCCGCAAAGTGAAAAACTTGCTATTGTTAAACCGACTTTAAAGAGTAGACTTGATCGCCAATGCCTTTCATCGTACCGACCTGTTTCTAATTTATCTTTCTTGTCAAAAGTTATTGAAAGTGTTATTCATGTTCAACTACTTGAATACCTATCTACTACTAATATTTTGCCTGACAATCAGAGTGCTTATAGGAAATTACACTCAACTGAAACAGCTCTATGTAGCGTCACTAATGATTTGTTATGTAAGATGGATGAAGGAAAATGTGGTATTTTGATTTTATTAGATTTAAGTGCTGCCTTTGATACTGTGGTGCATGATCTACTGCTGGAGGATCTGTGGATCATTGGCATTAGAGACCGTGCACTACAGTACTTGAGGAGCTATCTTGTAAATAGAAGTTTCTGTGTCCAAGTTGGGGGTTCTGTCTCTGAGCATTGTCAGCTCAACAGAGGTGTTCCCCAGGGAAGTGTGTTGGGGCCAGTATTGTTTAGTATCTACACTACCGAATTGTCTTTCATTTTAAAGGAATCTAACGTAACTTTTGCTCTTTATGCTGACGACACTCAGTTTTATCTAACAGTAAATAATATACTTGACACAGAAAACGCTCTGACGAGTGTCATGACTCTTATTAAAGATTGGATGATTAAAAAGCAATTGAAATTAAATGAGGATAAGACTGAATGTTTGTTTGTTGGTAAAAAGAGTGGCCTTAGGAGATTTGATGGTGTACAAAGTTTGAATGTAAATGGTACAAATATTTATTTATCTGATAAGGTTAAAAATTTAGGTGTTATAGTTGATAAGTATTTAAGTTTAAATAATCAGATAAACGAGGTTGTGAGAGTGGCAAGGTATAATCTGAGGAACATTGCCTTCATAAGGAGGTATCTAGATGAATATTCTCTTAAGGCTCTAATTCAGAATCATGTCATAACAAAGTTAGACTATTGCAATTCCTTATATTATAACTTGCCAAATTATCAACTAAAGAAGTTGCAATTAACAATGAATAGGGCAGCTCGGATGATAAAGCGTGTGTCACCTCGTGACAGAATAACACCTGTTCTCATTGATTTACACTGGTTACCAATAAAAGCCCGCATCATTTATAAAATTTGTACACTGACATATCAAATCATGACAACGGGAAAACCTGTATATCTTAGAAAATTGTTACGTCCTTTTGAGGTTTATACAAATGTAATGATTAGGCATGCTATTGCTGAGTACCGGCTACATGAACCCAGGTGTAACTCAGATGTTGGTTTCAGAGCTTTTCAAGTGTGTGCTCCTAGACTGTACAATAGGCTTCCAGTGCAGATTAAGGCCAGTAACAACATTGATGTTTTCAAGAAGCTTAAAACATTTCTTTTCAGAGAGGCTTATGATCTATCAGACATGACCATAACAGAAAGTTATGCTGTGTGATTACTTACAGTGCAATTCCTGTGTATTTGTTTATTCTTGCTTGTATATTGTATATACCTTTTAAACTTTTTTATTTTGTGTGTGTGTGTGTGTGTGTGTGTGTGTGTGTATGTGTATATATATATATATATATATATATATATATATATATATATATATATATATATATATATATATATATATATATATATATATATATATATATATATATATATATATATATATATATATATATATATGTAATACCACAATATATTGAATCCCTGGAAATTGCCCAGACAAATTAATTGTTCTATTGTTATTTATGGGAGTTAACATGCTTTCCATCTCCTACACTGGCAACCCTTGCAACTTACCTCTTTACTTATACTGTGTCCATTACTCTGGCAGGTGCTGAACCATTGTCTTTATTCCTCGTAGAACAAATCACACTCCACCGTCCGCTGACTAATACCACCTAATGTCCCTTTTCCCACTTTAATCATGCTGACTGATGGTTTATATGAGCAGCTTATTCCATCCATCAAATTTCAGATGCCTGTGTTTCTGCTTTACTCCCTAACAACATAAGCTATCCATGACATATCTTTTTTTAAAACAATACAATGACTTGCATTCCACCAACCTTCACCCAGTTGGCTTCCCACACTCAGGACAATGACACAAGGGTATCAGTACAAATGTAATAAATTCATGATTATTCTTAGCATTAGCAAATAATTTTCCCATCCTCAGGCTGCTGGGAGGTGGGTGCAATGTTACAGGAACTGTAGGGTGTGGGATGGAGGACAGGAATCTCCCATGGTCCCTCACTTGGTCCAGGTGTCACTGAAGGCTATCAGTGCTGCCTCCACCAGCTCATACTCATCTGGAGAGAAGCGGTCCACCCAAGACTGTACCACACAGTCGGTTGCCTCGGCATAACTCACCAGTTCCACATCATCGTCGGCAACACGTGTGTTGGGCATCGCCAGCACCATGCGTGGCCGACGCTTGCGCACCACAATCTCATGCCATTTGGCGAAAGGGTGAGTGCCCTCAGCTGGCACTTCAGAGTACTTCTCAAACATGGCACGGCCAGCCTTGCTGTCTCCCATGGAGCGGTAAACCTGCAGCTTGGTTAGGAAGTCGCCCATCGCTTGGCGGCCCACACTCTCTATCTTGGTACGGTCCAGGGACAGAAGCAGGTCAGGAAGGCCATCTTCACCTGTGGTTTCAGTGAGGGTCACCAGGCCACCGCCAGCCTCCAGAGCCACACGAAGGATAACATAACGTGCCTGGGAATGAGCCTGGCCCCACTTGCCTTGGGTTGGTTGGTACATTTCCAAGCCCTTCAGGCCAGCATACATCATGTCCAACCAAGATACGTACTTCAGATCTTCCTGATCACTCTTGGCCACCCCAAAGATGTCAAGTACAGGATTCACCAGACCAAGGTACAGGGCCACTGTTTCAGCCCGGCACTCCTCATAGGCGCTGGCCAGGTTGGTGAAGCGGCTGTTGTAGTTCTCGCCCTTCTCGTAGTAGCCAGCGGCCTCTCCTGTGTAAGGGTTCTTGACCTTCTCCAGATCAAAATTGAGTGTTCCATCTTCCTTTCTCCGAAGGAACTTGCCACAGCCATGCCCAAGCAGCTCATGCAGGCCAACCTGTATTTCAAGGGCCAGGGCTCCGTGCTTTTCCCCGATTACATGGTCTGCAGCAGAAAGGAAGGGGCTGCCCTTGATACCGGTGCGAGCTGCCATCACGTTTGTCAAACTAACATTCTTGAAGCCATGCTCCTCCTTAACGTCCTTGTAGTTAGGAATGTTGATGCCGATGGGGAGGCCTGAGGCAGCAAAGGTCACCACATCCAAGGAGGAGAAGTCTGGTCGCAGGAAGGTGTCCTCCTCAAACTCCCGGCCCCACGGCAGAAGTGGAAGAAACTCCTCCTCAGCGCGTTCAACAAGTATGTCAAATTTGCGTGACTGCTCTCGGTTCACCACAGCCACAAATGACTCAAACTCAGCCCGCTGGTTGACAGGGTCACGGTATACCTCGATGAACCCTGTGTAGGACTCTACCGCAGGTGAACGGTTCTTGACCCAGGCCATTGAGCCATCCTTGTGTGCCTGAACTGACCCCTCCCTAAAGCACTGTGCATACTTCTCCAACATCTGTATCTCGTCCTGGGTGGCTGTGTATGTCCTGGCCAGTTGCAGTTCCTCATTCATCTTGGCCAGGAAGAAGGAGTAATCACCTCGACTCACCTTGAACTTGTGGCCACGGAATTCCTCAGTCTGAATGGTGATGGATGGGGCAGGGCCAGACTCCACTGAGGCCAGGCGGATGTCCAGCACCATCTGGCCAGCCTCCTCGTACTTGAGCAGGCGAGTGTTCCATGCCTCAATGTTTTTGGCAGCCATGAACTCACATGCCAGATCTGCATCCTCCTGTATGGGCATATTGTTATTACTGCTGCTGGCTTTACCATTAGCTTCACTATCATTACAACTGTTCCTGCTTTGTTTATCATTAGCTCTATATAATTACTACTGCTGCATGTTCATCATATCAAAAGGAGCATGTGTATGTCTAATTAGTGTTGGTGCCCAAGTTTTACTTGGACAAAAAAATCTGAACTTTATCCTTCATATTCCTAGACTACCATATTGTGAACTACCTCCTAAAACTACCTTATTATGGGTTATACTATTTATGAAGTATGCTAAAGAATAATAAAAAATTATTCTAATGTTGAAAAATACATAAACTAAACCCCACCGCATGATAGCCTTGAAAATAAAGGTGTGTCTCATACACTGAAAAATACTGCATCAAAAAACACCAACAACTCACCTGGGTGCAGTTTGGAGTGAAGTACATGCTAACACCCCCAGGAGGCATGCCAAGGAACTTTTTGCTCTCCTCCAGGTCATACATGGGCCCCAGTGCACGGCTCATGTACTTTTCCATCACCTCTGGGACCTCAAGGCCTGCTTTCGATGCCCTCACCAGGCTTTCCAGCTTCTCTCGATTCACACTTGGCACAAACTTGCGGTCCCCGAAGCCAAGATAATTACCGAGGTTAAACGCCAGACCAGAATAATACACAACGAGGGACTTAAACTCTTCCTCAGTGAACCCAGCTTTCTCAATAGCCACCTCTTTCAGGGTGTGGAGTGGCTGTGACCGGAAGAGGCGAGTGAGAAGGCTGAAGATGATGGGGCTCTCTGGAGACGTCTGACAGAGAACGATGAATCCACCCCACCATGAAGCCTGTGAGAGATGATGAGCGTAGCGACGTTCCTTGCTGGTGAGGCCCGCAAACGCTTCCTCTACCTTTAGATAGAGGATTGGGGTGTCCAGCGGCAGCTCATGTTGGGACCCCATGCTGCACAGTCTGTTTGGGTGAGGACAGGTGTGAGGTGTGACTGCCAAGGCTAATTCTTCTTTATGCACTGAACTGGATTGTTGTAATTTTGTAGTTTGCTTGTTATGTTCTTAGCTGTTACCATGTGTTTAGGAAATTCCCAGTAGCACATCAAATTTTAAAAATTTTAATTAAATATAGAAGTGAATAATAAATAAGTATTAATAATGAGAAGAAAAAAAAAAATAAATTGTGTGTACATTTATTTCTCTAGTTGTAGTATACAGGGCCTGAGCTGCACTCATGTGATCCTGTCTCCGTATATACACATGTGTGTATGTATTTGCCTAGTTGTAATATACAGAAAAAGAGCTATGCTCGTTGTTTTATTCAGTTGTTTTACTTCTTTTACGTCTACTTCTGTTTTACATTAAAAGGGGAGAGCATAGATAAGAAAATGCTGCAAAGGAATGAGGCAGAGTAGATAACAGTGAGGAGAACTGAGTCCAAATCTTGGAATAGGAAGGTTGGTGAATGACAGTAGAAGAAAAATAAATGAAGTTTGGTGTAAAACTGATTGAAAAGTCAAACGAAAATCAGAAGGAAAAAAAAAAAAAAAATTTGGAAGGAAGTTATGATGGAGAGAGGAGTAGGGGTGTCATTGTAAGAATTAAGAAAAAGGATGGAGTTAATATGAGAGGGGGCTGTGACAAGCAAGTGTCATGGGATCACTTGCAATTAAAGCATGTACGAAAGATGTGACATGGGAACTTGTGCAAATGGAGTGAAGTGTAGTGTAATGGAAGGCGTGAAAAGAAATAAGTTGAGGTGGTTTGATCATATGGAGAGAAGAGTAAAGAGTTTGTGAAGAAGGTGTATGCGAGTGAATTCAATTGAGGGTCCTAGGAGGAAATGGAAGGATAGGATAAAGGAGTATATGCATGAAAGAGATGCCAATAACGAGGGTAGAACCAGCAAGGAGGGAATGTGTGGATAGGGAGAGATGGAGGCTCTTCTGCCATGACCATCCCCTTGGGAGACGTTTCCGGAGAGAACGAACATCAGAAACTATAGATTAGATATAGAGATGAGCATTAAAGGTTATAACTAAGTAAAAAAAATAACCAACCTGACAAACTGCCTGGGAGATGAATGAAGGCGACAGTTATTGTTGATGTTATGGCTGCCACGGATCGGCTGTGAAGGGTGGCTGCAGGGGAGGAACTGGGCATTTGCAGCACAACTAATCCACCTTCTAGAACTGCCACTACTGCTGCTTTGCTTCCACCAGTGACCAATTTTACACGCTTCAAGCCTCTGCTGCCTGTGAAGTAGCAATTGTAATAGTCTGCAGCTCTTGTTCATCTTTATAATGGTCCTGTGAAAGGTTGAAGTATATCCTGAGTCCTAAACTAGAGTAGTAATGATAGTTGCATGTTAGTGCTTGAGTGTATTTACCTAGTTGTAGTATACAGGGCCTGAGCTACACTCGTGCGGTTCTGTCTCCGTATCTATATTTGTCTAGTTTTTCCTTCAGTGTATATGTATGTGTGTTTGCCAAATAATATTACGGTAGAATTTCCCATCTAACGCATTTGGATTTAGGTAATAAAATGTAAAAATCTTATACAACCAAACATAACCAACCTAACCTAACATAACCTCAAAGACGTTTTGCGAGGTAAATAATGGTGAGCACCGCCTGAAACCTTCACAGATTGAAACCTTCACAGATGTGTTGAGTACAGTACAGTACATTGTAGGGAAAGCAAAAAGAAAAAGATGGAGCAGTAGTTGTAAGGAAATACCATGTATTTTATTACCCAAACCGTAGGCATGTGCCGTATCTATAAGCGAGCACTTACTTGTACGGCTGCCGTACCTGTAAGCACTGCCCATTTAGATCCAGTTACATTATGGTGAAGATGTAAAAAATTATCGCGGGATACACAATTCCGCAATATTACCTGAATCAACACTAGCACTTAACATAAAATCCAGATAACTAATAAGCCAGCAGGATTCATTATACATTAGTGTCACATCAGACACTGTACCTAGATTCTGGTTCAAGATTTTGCAGATAATCCACATCAGGTTATTATCTATCTTTATCTTTCGTTGGAAAGACTTAGTATGTTACCATAATCTGAATACAAGAACAAAGCGAAGAAATCGGTGTGAATTTGACGTGAAGTAGCACCACCATCTCACCTGCTGTACAGCGACCGGACGGGTGATGATGATGTGAGATGTTATCGCGCCACGCTAACTACGCCTTCCCCACGGGATGATCGGGATGACTTGACAGATGTGAAAATTGCTATTCATAATGTTTTTTTTAATTTCTCAAATACGAAGTATTGATTATAGTTTAAATTGTCCCAGTATTCTCATGTTGAGGGTGTTCATGTTTATTGTTTACTTTGATGGGTATACTTTATTTTGTACTTCTTTCTTCTTATTCCTGTGTCCCAGTCACGTATTCTTTCCTTTATTTCCTTACCATTTAGGTTTTCTATATATCTAAATGTCATATTTGTACATTCCAGGTGTCAGAAATCCGTCAATCAATAAGTTTTCCCCTTGTATCTCATCAGCTGGTACCTCCACAACTTCTCTGCCACATGAATTATGCAGATAGGCATATTTTAAATCCACAATATAGTAAAGGCTCCTGAATTCCTCTACACCTTCCCCCCACGGCACTAAGATACCCTCGTCTAGTCATCTGTCTACTTCCCTTTCAAATTCATCTCTCACTCTCCCCTTTAGTGCATGCTCATAGCAACCAACCCTGTTTTTTTGGACTGGCAATTCCCCCTTCCATACCCACGTACTTCTTACCATCAAACTCTGCTACAAAATCTTTATCCTCAATCCTGCATGGTTCAGCTCCCAACCCATCGCCCGTCCTCCTTGGGGGCTTGGGCCGGTGGGCCCGCATTCAGTTTAATGGCATCAACTTCCCATGTCACACAAGTAACATCTGGCACACTTTGCTGCGGAACTCTGACCATCTGTAGTTCCTTGCATTCACATCCACACACTGTGCCCTAGATATATAAGGTCAGGGTTGGCATTACATAATGACTAAGGGAAATGTAGTCACAGATGAGCAGCCCAAAGCCCTACTTAAAGTTTAACATTATACAAGAAATTCAAACCCAACTTCATGTATAAAGAATAACTTTACGATAATACACCAGCATATCTGTCATCCTCTACAGGGCAAGAACAAACAACCTTGATCCTAATGACAGGACAAGGTTTAATAATGATAGTACTCAGTGCATCATGTGTGATGCTGAAGTAGAAAACCTGCACCATTTCTTACTCTACTGTCCCATCTATCAACACCCAGCCTGCAGCAACACAATGTGTGATGAACAAATTGCAATAGAAAATTTAGCCAATACATTAAGTGTTATATTTTCCTTTAGTCCAGCATACAATCTTGCGTGAAGGAACATTTTCTGTCACTGATTGTCAACATTGGATGCAGGTAGGACAGCCCAGTGCTTATTTCTTACTTCACGATTGCTTTCATTGATTGATTCATCAAGTACGTCATCTCTCTACCTCTCTGTATAAGATATCGACAGTGTCTGTTGTATGTGTAAAAATGGCGATGTAAAAGCCTCGTCTCGCTCCTTTTAGTCTCCTGACGAAGCCCTTCCCCACTCGGAATAATTACTGGAGGGAGAGCATGATGTCTTATAATGAGGGAAGAGACAGAGTGGCAGGAGAGAAATAAGGTATCAAATGATATATTATTTCCACTTGCGCCATATACCATATTAATTGCCACTTACATATAATTGACTTCATATCAATAATTCAAGAAAACGAAGTGGTTAGAGATACGGCAGTCGTACCGCGTTGTCATTCGCTATTCCTACGGCCTGTGCCTTATTATTTATCTGGTAAAGCATCTTTCAAGTTATATTAGGTTTGGTTCGGTTATATAAGCTTTTTACCCGGAAGTTAGGTACATACGTGCTGTATCTATAGGCGAGCACTATGAGGATATGGTATTCGTTAGGTTGTGGTTAAATTGTTATGTTATGTTATGTTATGTTATAATATGTTATGATAGGTTATGTTAGGTCTGGTTAGGTACGGTTTAGTTCGGTTGTATAAACTTTTTATATTGGCACAGCTTACAAGTACGGCAACTGTACCTGTAAGTGCTCGCTTATAGATACGAACCGTGCCTAACTTTTGGGTAATGAAATATAAAAAGCTTATATAACCGAATCTAACTATACTATAATAGTAGAGTGTAGCCTCACAGACAGCTTTGTTGGGTCCAGTAGGATGGTTGCTATCTGTTCTTCCTCTGTACTCTTTTATTCCTTCACTCTCAGGTAGGTATCATGTATCCAAGAACACTGAGAGCCCTGAGACTGGTTGCACGGGAGAAGGGCTGGTTTGGGGGTCTCCCGGTCTACTGTTTAGGTGAGTTTATGTTCTGTTTATGGTTCTGTTCTTAGAGCAGAATCACAGTGTCAAAAGATATATGAAGGTACATAAATAAGAGCATAAAAATTGAGGAGACTGCAAGAGGCCAGTTAATGACCTACACGAGGCAGTTCCTTGTGCCCCACCCGTGGAATAATACAATATTTAGCCATCCCACTTGTCATCCTTATCCATACTCTGATCCAACCGTCTTTTAAAGCTACCTATTGACTCACCACTTACTACGTGTCTACCTAGCCTATTCCAATCGTTTACCACTCTGTTAAAGAACCAATATCTACCTAGGTCTGTCCTGAATCTAACTTTTTCTAGCTTGTACCCATTTCCAGGTGTCCTATCCTGACTACTAATTTCTAAAACGTGATCAGTGTTTCCCTTATTAATTCCTTTTACCCATTTGAAAACCTCAATCATATATCCTCTTGCCCTCCTTCTCTCTAGGGAGTAGAGATTAAGACATTTGAATCTTTGTAAGGTAGATTTCTCAGCTCCTGAATCATCTTGGTCATTCTTCTCTGAACTGCCTCCAAGGAGCCTATATCCTTCCTATAATAAGGGAACGAAAATTGAGATGCATAATCTAGGTGGGGTCTAATTAGCGCTAAATACCTCAGAATGACCTCAGAACTCTTATTTGTCACACACCTACCAATAAATCCCATTATCTTGTTGGCCCTATTTCTAGCTATAATACACTGTTCCCTGGGGCGCAAGTCCTTGTTTACTTGAACTCCTGAGTCTCTCACACTATATGACCTTCCTAAGCTAGTGTAATTTAATGTGTAGTCTACAGGCCTATTACCTTTACCTACACTCATAATGCTACACTTGCTAACATTAAACTGCATCAGCCAGATGCAGTTTAATGTCAACAAGTGCTGCACCATGAACGTAGTACATATATATACGTGATATACAACACTACTGGTGCCCTGACTATTATAATTATTAATCAGAAACAATCAGATTACATTGCCTGGCGTCAGCTGAGTGTGTGTGTAGGGATGTGCACCTATCGGTATACCGATATACCGGTATTTTTGTGACGGTATTACCGGTATTGCAGGCATTACAAGCCCTTCGGTATAGCGGTATTTTAGTCGGTTTTTGCCGATTCGTCAGCCTGTCAGCCCATCAGCCTACCATAACACATTCGCAACACAACACACTAACCTTCATCTCTATCCGTGTAGGTCACCATGTCCTAACGCTTCTTTTACTGTGTCTAACACGCTATAATTAACACTCTTGGATGTAAACAAATAATTACGGTGTTTTTTCTCATTTTTTCGTTGTATTTTCCGTTTTTCTTTGTGTTATGGTTTATTTAGGCCTTACTTTCGGTTTCAATATGTTTTATATAATCTATTCTATGGTTTATATTGGTTTAATTTCATTATTATTGCTTTATTCTATTATTCGATTTTATGATTGACCTTAGAAATAAACATTTTTCATGAAATAAATACGAATAAAATATAATCAATGTTTATGTAGGAAAGGGTTAGGTATATCAGACGATTTTTTAAAGTATATATAATTGCTTTCCTGTGTATAATAAAAATCTCAATTTAGGTTTTTTATATATACGTGATCCACCAGCCAACATACGGCCGTCATCTTGCGGTACCTGTTGAAACCTGTTCACATTATTATATTAGGCTATTTGCGCTTAATAAGCACTGTTTCCTTTATATGTAACCACTATTAATGGTGATGAATAATGTGGTACTGCTCCTCCATCCCTCAAAATAACATATAGAGGAACAGGGAAGGTTTAAAACGAAGAAATATTATCACCGGTTTAGAGGTCCTGTCGGCTGCTAGCGATCACAAGAAGACCTCTTCTGTTATGTTCTATCAAGTTATTACCCTTAATAGGCACTGTTTTCTTTATATGCAACCACTATTAATGGTGATGAATAATGTGTTACTGCTCCTCCATCCATCAAAATGACATGTAGAGGAACAGGGAAGGTTTAAAACGAAGAAATATTATCACTGGGTTAGAGGTCCTGTCTGGCTGCTAGCGGTCACAGGCACACTGAATAAATAGGACATTCTTAGGTCTTGATGGGTGAGACATAGCACATATCTGAAAAGTACCCTTATCTTCCCAAATTATATTTTATTATATTATTGTTATAGTGTTATATTATTGTGATTATATGTGATTGTATCCTTACACATATGTTTATATGGACATGTGTAATTAAAGTGTATGTAAAGTGGATCCATAATGAGTTGTGTGTTGGCAGCAAGTAGCCCAGCCTTGCACCGCTGTGAGGCCAGCAGGAGTGGGCTGAGCTACACTAGGCTACAACAGGTACAGCAGTGCCGCCGGCTAGCAACCATTGACCAACCACCTGGCCATGACCAGCAAAAGCAGAAGCAACAGCAACAAAAGGACACTACTATTCCAGAGGCCCCCACTGTGGCCTCCACCGCTACCTCCCGCCTCAAGGAAGCTGTCATTAGAGGTGTGTAGTTACATTGTTGTAGTTACGTTGTTGTAGTACATGTATATATTTTTGAGAAAAGTAGGTGTTGTTCCGTCTCTATTTACTTGTGTTCAACTTAGTTTCGTATTGAAAACATTTCTGACCCTCTGACCCAAAAACCCATCTATGCATTAGTGTTTTATGCACAGGATTTAAGCATGTGTTGTCCTGTTTTTATATTTGTTGTCATCCAACTTAATTTTGAAATCTTGGATGTTCTATGCCTGTATTTAAATATCACTGACATTTATCAGTACTTTTTGGGGAGAAAATGAACAACCTCGTTTACCTGCAATCCTCCCATAACTCTGTCCTACCTTTCTTCCTGTCAGTTATGCCTCGTAAGAAGGAGAGACCAAAGTTTGACAGCTCCCACCCATCCCTGGAGAGGAACTTCATCACAGCAGTGCGAGCCATGTCAGAATTCCTCCTCAAGCCATCAGACCTTGAGAACCTCCGTAAAACAAAGAGGAGGTCCCCCTTTGAGAACGAGCCACCCATCACAGTATATTGGCGAAAGGATGTGGAGGCCAAGTAAGTACATGTGTGTTTAAGTTTGTATGTATGTATGTATATGGTTTTTGGTTTGATGTGTGTGTGTATGTGATAGGTTTAGGATGATTATTATTGTTACTGTTTTGATTATTTTTTTGTTGCTTTTATTGTGTTGTATTAAAATACAACACAATAAAAGCAACGAAAAAATAATTAAAACAGTAACAATAATACATGACTTATGATTGTCTTTCAGCACTGATCTCAGGCTTATCTGATGGTACAAAAATAGGTATTGCAATATTCTGGTTTCATATGTGCTCCCCAGGATTGTAGCTGATAATTTGTTGTGCAATAACGTCTTTAGCCAAAATAATAATCCTCCTCCTCTTTCCACTTTCCCTTTCATCTTCTTTTCTGACTTGTCGTCCTCTTCCCCATTTTCCAGGGCAGTGTCAGTGTGGGGGAGCGAGGAAGCCTTGGAGAAGGAGAGGAAGAAGAGGGAGAAGGAGATAAAAAGATACCAGCAGAGTAAGGCTTGTTATTGTTACTGTTCTCTTGACCCTTCTTTATCAGTGTTGTTTATTATTAGTTTTATTTATTTATTTGTTTTTGTTAATTTGTATTGGTTTGTTTTCTGGTGCATGCATGTATTGGGTTTTATTTATTTTACTTTGTGGTGGCTTTTGATTTTCTGTTTTATTTATACTGCATAATATAATAATAATGAACGGTTTATTTGAAATTGCAGCTATAAGCTAAAAATATACTATTTAAAATTATTTAATTCTAAATGTGAGAAGTGTAAGCTTTACATGAGAGTAGTCAAACCAATAGTGTTAGTTTTGTGATAGGTGGTGTGTGGTGTGTGATGTGTGGTGGTCCAGTACAGTCCTGCAGGTCCACTTCACGACCTTGTCCAGCTGCCGGCACTGTAGTGAGGGTGAAGCAGCACCGTGGGGGCCGGGAATGTACTTGAGCCTGGGTAGATGGCACACCTGGGAGTAGCTTATGTGTGAAAGCCCCATTGCCTTCAGATGTTGGGAAGGTGCAGCGTGTAGCAGGCCGATGCAACAAGGCGGTAGATGTGTCAGTTGTTGGGTGTTTGTTTTGGGCGGGAGGTAGATAACAGGGTAGTGAGTGGAGGTGCAGGTGTGTGAATGGAGTGGTGGTGGTCCAGGAAAGGGATTCACAAACGTGGATTAGCACCGATAGGCATCTTGCACAGTCACAGCCAGTCATGTCAAGACTCGTTCATCCACTCCAGTTGGTTGGTCATTGTTTATAATTCTTAAATTTTGTTTCTTTTCCTTTAATTTTCTTCACAATGCTATATGTTCATTCCAAATTCACTATCCTTAATTCTGTAGAATTTCCACTTCTCACTGAGGGACGGGGTAAGGCAAGGTAGGGGTGAGTGTGGGACTCGGTCAACAGAGGGATCTAGGCTGCTCCGAGGAGCTCCAGGAAGCACGTCTTGACCCCATGAGGTCAAGCGGCTGTACGTGTGTGTGTGTGTGTGTGTGTGTGTGTGTGTATTTACCTAGTTGTAATGTACAGGAAAAGAGCTATGCTTGTACTGTCTCGTCTCCAAATCTAATATAATCCAGTTTGCTTTTGAAATCATGAATATTTCTTGTATTACTTCTGGATCAAGTTTATTCCAAGCTTCTATGCTTCTATATGGGAAACTGTATTTTTTTCGTCCCTTGTATGTAATCCTTTTCAGTTTCTTCTCGTGTCCTCTTGTTGTTGTGTTGTGCCACACAAACAGATCATCTCTATCAATTTTTTTCCAGACTCTTTGATGCTTTATACACTGCTATAAAGTCTTTCTTTTCTCTTCTTTTCTCAAGAGTTAGTAGTTTCAGCCTAGCAAGTCTTTCTTCATAAGATAACCAATCATTGTAGTAGTTATAATTTTTCTCATCATATCTTTATCCAGGAAGTGAAAAACTTTCTGTGTATTTCTTAGCATTTTGAATGTCACCATTATTTTACCAACACCCATCCCTCTGCTATCACGCCTAATTGGTTGTCCTTATTACACTGCTGCACGAGCTACAGCTTTCCCTCACTTAACTCATCCATCTCAACCTCCTCGCCTTCATGATATTCTTACAGAATCACCACATTTCCATTTAGACAACATAATTTTCATTCTACAACAAATACACATCCTTCATTTCACCTAATCCTTTGACTATAAATAATTGCTCTTTCCCTCTCCATGATTTGCCTTACCATCATCTCAGCTATACCCTCTACCTTTTAGATTAAGATAGCGCCATATGACCTCAGGTGGACTTGAACCTGAAGTGTGACTTAAACAGTTTGCTGACTCGATGTGACTAATATAAACATCACTTAAACCAGTTTGTTTACATTTTTAACCAACATGAACTAGCTTCTGTACTTTTAATTGACACGAACCAGTGTGACTTTCATTTTTAGTTTCAATATCAACATACTTTAAACATTGATTTGTTGTTGTTCATCCAACCTTGCTTGCTTGAGTAGGACATGATGT
This sequence comes from Cancer borealis, assembly GCA_036785275.1. Lineage (NCBI taxonomy): Eukaryota > Metazoa > Arthropoda > Malacostraca > Decapoda > Cancridae > Cancer > Cancer borealis. The sequence continues at coordinate 84,103 of JAXIVD010000682.1, read as the reverse complement.
GTTTTCTCTGTAATTCATATATACGTATATGCAAGCAGCTGTCTGGATAGGTATGATGTAAACTTGTTAGCATAGATGAGATTTCCATAAACCTCTTTATATAGGTGTAATGTACATACAAATATATATTAAACTGGTTTGCTTGGATGTAATAAGTCATATAAGCAAAAACAAGAAAAGACTGCAAGTGTTCCTCATTGGGTTAGCCTAGTAATGTTGCCACACCCTATAAGCAGCCAGTAACCATGTGCCTTTCCTTCTCATTCTCTGTTGCTGCCTTTTGTTGGATTCAGTGGATGTGTTTCATGTCAAAAGAGCCATCAAGAAGTTTTACATGCTACGGAACATTCTGAAGAGCATGAAGCAGCGAGGTACTATGCAGTTATTTTCCCCTCAATGCCAATACTGCTTCTATCTTTTAACCTGGCTTGTGCTGTATATTCTATAGCCTCTAGTCGCTTGTTTCTGCCATGAAGCCAAGGTGGAGGGGTCACTTGAGCTGATGTTTGTTATTAAAATTATGTCATAAATTGATGCTTTAAGGAACTGCAGCATCACTGTTTTGACAAACTGGAAATATTATATCTAATATTTAATCTTAATATATACTCTGGGCAATGTTTCCTTGTAGTTATTAAAAATCTTTGCATTGAAAAGTTGGAATTTCATTATATGAGGAAATTGAAAATTAATGTTTTTAATCAAATGATAGGCAAGTGTCTATTGAGGCAAAGTTTTTTGATTGGTTGCCAAGGGAAATACTTGAATATGTAGCTTGATGGCCTCAGACTCCTGACTTAGATATGGTGTGTGGTGTGTGTCTGTCTGTGTTCTGCCATACACTCACTGTATACCAGACAGCACTCATCCAAGACAGCAGTGCACCCACCCATACACCATCACCACCAACACCACCTCTGTATCACCACTACCACCACCACCTTCACCACTACTACCACTGTGCTCTTAAGACCATCGGCACAGCCATGTCTTTTTTTTTATTTCTATGCCTGCCAGTCCACCTCTTCCATGAATGGCACACTCCTCCTTACCCTCCACCTCCAGTATTGTTACAACACTAGAGTGAAGTAGGAAAAGAGTAATGATGGAAGACCATTGAGAAAATTCCTTTTTTTTTTTTTTATATTCAACTCCACAGCTAGAGAGGCTAAGTGTTGCAGAACTATGAGGGAAGAAGAGAGCATGTTTTATGTATCTCTTGGTCTCTCTTCAGGTGTATTCTGAAAAATAGAAAATAGAAAATATATATTGAAAAACCTCTGACCTCAAAGGTGATGTGAGTACCTGGCGACACATCATTATGATGGGCCATGGAGCTAAGTGAGAGGAGTGTATGTGCATGTGTTTATGTGTGCCTTGTCTTATATCTATATTTGTCCAGTTTTTCCTTTAGTTGTACATTCTATGCTATTATCTGCTTTTGTCACCTATTCTATCTGTCCATTGCAAATATCCATACTTCTTTGGGGAAAGCTTTATTTTTTCGTGTTGTCTGAGCAAATTCCTTTTTGAAATTATTTCTTGTGTCACCTCAAATATCCAGCCTCTCCTTTTCTACTCAATATTAATTTTTTTTTTATGTTTCCTCTAGGTTGTTCATCCATTAATAAATTGTAATTAAATCTTCTCTTTTTCTTTTCTCTTCAAGTGTATTCCGTTGCATTTCGTTTCATCTTATGTTACATCTTTCAATTCTGGCACCAACCTAGCTACTATTCTCTGTATTCTTTCCAAATTCAGCACATTCTTTTTCTTATGAGGGAACCGTATTACTCTTGCATATACTAGTTTTGGTCTAATCATTGGTCATTGCCTTCTGGGCTCCTGCTGCTCTTCCTTATACTTACACTTTCAAAATCATCAAACCCAATAATCACAAAATACAAGTCTTCATATTCCTCTCAGAATTAGGAAAGTATTATAGAGTGAAAAAAAATGTAAGCAACTCCTTAAAACACACACCTTCATGATCATGAATACTTTGACGAAGAAATAATGTAAACTATTTTAGTTGGTAATGTAGTTGATCATCTGTCATGTCATGTATCTTTCTTTTACCTTTTTTATATTTGTTGTGCTGAACACCTTTTTCTGCAGCAAATATCTTAAGCATCAAGAAACTCAAAAACACAACACAATCCTTGTGTCTGAGTTCCCTTGAATCACTGTTGAACGCAAAGAAACTTCTTTTAGCTTCTACAAGTTATTTTTCTTTGCCCAATTTTCTCTGCCTCTCCCTCCACCTGATATCTTCAATAACTAGAAAACTAAAACACACCTTTCTTTGTAGTTTCTTTAAATTTCTTAAGCAAGATGGTGATTTTCATTAATGTTCTGTGCATTTCATGAAGTTTGTGAAGATTGTCAGCTGGTACTTTCCCTCCTCACACCAGCAGACAGACTAGCACATATTTTCTCTTCGTCTTGGTTTTGAGTTCATATTGAGTTGGATCAACCTTCTTGAAGTATTGTTAAGATCATGGTGTAGCTGGCCAGCTCTTATTATCCCTTCTTGCAGCAGACATCTTTAACATCAAGCGCCTCCTTCGTGAACACCGACGGGACCAGAGGACATCACCAGAGCCTCCTTCCATACCCAGCACTCTCGACACTTCTGGAAAAGTGGTGTGGGCAGCTGTAGTAATGTAAGTGTGTGTGTGTGTGTGTGTGTTTATTTACCTAGTTTTACCTAGTTGGTAGTTTAGGGGAAATGAGTTCACACTCATGGCATCCCGTCTCCATATCTTTCTGTATCAATTTTTGCTTTAAAGTCATGTACACACCTCGCTTTTTCTGTCTCACTATCTAGTCCATTCCAAGTAGCAATGCATCTGTGTGGAACACTATATTTTTTGACGTCTTGCAAGCACCTTGTCTTCAGTCTCTTACCATGTCCCCTTGTACTTCTTGTGTCCCACACAAACTAATCATCCCTGCCAAGTTTATCCATTCCATTCATTGTTCTATACACCGCTATCAAGTCTCCCCTTTCTCTCCCTTTTTCTAATGAGATCAGTCCCAACTTATCCAATCTTTCTTCATATGTTAGATTCATTAGACTTGGAGCCAGTCTTGTTGCTGTTCTTTGGATTCTCTCAATTCTTGTTATATCTTCTTTTTTGTGTGTGTGTGTGTGTGTGTGTGTGTGTGTGCGTGTGTGTGTGTGTGTGTGTGTGTGTGTGTGTGTATGTGTGTGTGTTTGGGGACCACACCAACGCAGCATATTCAAGTTGCAGACCAATCATAGGCACAATCAGTTTCCTCAACATTTCCTCGTCCATATATGTAAAAGTTGTCTTGATCTTAGTAATAAGTTAGATCCAATTGAGTTAGATGGGAAATTCTACTGTATTGTGCAGCTATATATGATATGCTCACAACATATATAATATGCTTTTAATAATCTACAACAACTAACCATTACTCCCTCTTGACCTTTCTTGACCTCTGCAGTTGCCACTCTTAGATCTATTTGAGCATCATTTAACCTGCATTGACTCTCCCTGCAGTAATGGTGCCAACATGGTAATGAAGCTGGGTGCCTGGGCCTTCACGGGCTCACACAGCCTGTTTGCTGAGGCGCTCCACTCTCTTGCAGATGTTACCAATCAGCTGATCTTAGCATATGGGATACACAAGTCCAAGCAGGTGAATTTTTTTTCAATATCTTTCTTACTTTTTTATTTACAAGAAAAGATGTAATAAAAAATTAATTCACAGCCAAAAGTTTTGGGTAAGGTGCCACATATTCTATCTTTGGCATGTGCAAACATGATATACAGAACTAGAATGTGATAAGACACTAAAATAAGAATCTTTCATCCCTTGCATAGATCAACTTTGGAATGCTTTACATTTTTTCTGTCTTCCATTGTATGAAATTAATTCCATCAAGAGGAGTATCAAGACACCTCTGAAAAAAGATTGGCCATAATCCTTTGGAACTCCTCTGGTACATCATTTCAAAAGATTGGCAATTAATGGGGATTTTGTTTTCTTGGTTTGTTTTAGGTTTTTGTAATCCTCAGCCAGTCTTGTAATCATGTGAAATATAATTTAAAGTTTCCAAGCCTATATTACAGCAGTGAAAAGTGGAGAATGGAAAAGGAAAGGGAAATTCCAGTAAAGAAAAATTTATCAACAATTTATATAAAAACTCTAAGCCCTTACATGTGTCTCCATCAGAGTGCAGATGTGGTCCATCCTTATGGGTACACCAATATGCGCTATGTATCCTCCCTCATTTCTGGAGCGATGATCTTCTGTGTGGGTTCTGGCCTCTCCATACAACATGGCATTGCAGGTCTCCTGGAACCTTCAGAGGTGAGCAGACCAGAGCAAAGCAAAGAAAAGGAAAGGAGATCAGTTTAAGGTAGCTGTATCGATGTTGAAGTTAGCATAGCAGTTACCTTGAGGAGTAAAGTTCAATTCAGTGGTACCGTAATATGAATGGGTTCAGATAATGCACCAATCCCTCATTCATCACCTCTAACAAACTGTAATGTTCATCATGATGCAGAGTTTATTATTATATAAATAATTTAGAAAGGGATAAATTTGAATTTAATGTCAAATATATTATCTTATACATCATTTGCAAAGGAATGAAAGTTACCAAAGTTTGAAACATTTTTCAAAAGATGATCACAATGAGTTTGCCCGTTATTCTAAACAACTCATATGTTTTTGGCGTGTGGGTCAGATATTTACATTTTGTATATAGGCCATTCTACATCCTTGTTAAGTCACTCATTCTTCAAAATACAATCATTGCTTTGTATTCCTGTCTCATGATGCTAAACTTCATCACTAATTGTGTGCTTCAGGTTGTGCCACTGTACTGGGCATTCTACATCCTCGGAGGGTCACTCATCACGGAGGGAGGAACACTGCTGATGGCAGCTCATGCCATACGGACGGGTGCCCGGCAGCAGCAAATGTCCTTCATGGAGTATGGTGAGGAATCGTGAGTCATTTGGGGATTGTGAGGTTAAATGGAAAAACGAATGGAAAGGGAAAGTTTGATGTGAATGTTGGAGACAGACAGACAGATAGACATAGAGTAACACAGGTAGACAGACTTAGAGGGATAGATAGGAAAGTGGACAGACATACAGATAAATAAACAGACAGCAATGCTACCTTGACTTTTGTCAACAGTCTCTGATGAGGCACTCTGTTAAATGTCTTGCTGAAATCTAGATATATTACGTCATAGTTTAAGCCTTTATCTGCTGCTTCTTAGACTGCCCTGTAAAAGGTAAAAGATAAGTGAGACACCTTTAGTAAATCCATGCTGAGAGTCAGTAATTAATTTATGTAGTTCTAAATACTGCTGTACTTTACTGGAATTAATAGACTAACATTTTACCTATTACTGGTCACACTAATTGGCTGGTAATTACTCATCATGCTTTTATCACCTTTCCTAATATGGACACAGGACCACACGAGTGTAGCTCAGGCCCTGTATATTAGAATTGGGTAAATAAATACACACCCACACACACACATCAGCACCACAACCACCCTTCACCTGCCACCCATCTCTTTCTCCCACCACAGTGTTGCGAGGACAAGACCCAAGTGTTAATGTGGTGTTGCTGGAGGATATGGCGGCAGTGGTTGGTGTGTGTGTTGCTCTCGGGTGTATGGGTCTGACTTCCTGCCTTGGCTCCCACATCCCTGACGCACTTGGATCCTGTCTCATTGGGGGCATTCTGGCGTGTGTGTCTGGCTTTATCATCTACACCAACTCTGCTGCACTGGTGGGAAAGTAGGTGTTAGTGTTAATGTGTGTGTGTATTTACCTAGTTGTATTTTCCTAGTTGTAGTATACTGTTACATTTATGTGGTCCTATCCCCTACTACTTTTTCTCACTCCTTCCATCTACTACTCCATTTACCTTCCTCTTCCCTCCAGGAATCCTTCCTTCATACCTCTATCTCTCCATTCCTCCATAGGTCCATCCCACAGCACCGTCTGGAGAAGATCAATGATGAACTGGAACAAGATGTGCTAATTCGCGCTATTTATGATGTGAAAGGCATTGACATGGGAACAGGACTGGTGCGGTACAAGGCTGAGGTGGACTTTGATGGAAGAGAGCTCACTCGGTTCTACCTTGACCAGCAAGACCTGGAGGCTCTGCTCAAGGTGGGAAGGAAGAAGTGATGAGGGATATGATGTGGTTAAGGGAAGATTAAAGGGATGAAGGGTATGAAGTAGTAAGGAATGATTAAAGGTAGAGGGGTATGAGGTTGTAGAGTATGATTAAAAGGATGAGAGGTATGAAGTGGTAGGGAAAGTACAGGTGGTAAAATGACAAAGGCAAAGAAAGGTACAAAAATATCTCAACCTAGAGATTTTTTTTTCACTTTTAAAAGAAACAATGTATGATTCTATTGCCGGGGATGCAATTGAGCCTGGGTAATGGACACACCTGCGAGTAGCTCATGTGTGAGAGCCCCATTGCCTTCAGGTGTTGGGGAGGCACAGCCTGTAGGAGACCAACGCGATAAATCGCTTGAAACATTCTGTTGTTGAGTCTTTATTTGGGGTGGGAAGCAGATCACACAGGGTGTTGGATGGAGGTGCAGTGGAATGGTGGTTGGTCCAGGGAATAGAAAGTAAACAGATAAGCTCCGATAGGCGTCTCACACTGTCACAGCCAGTCAGGTCAAGACTCGTTCACCCACTCCATTTCACTGTTGATCATTCTTTATTGTTCTTGAATTTCATTGTTCTTTAACTTTCTTCCCTGTGTTGTGTGTTCATCCCTGTATGTTGCAGCAGGGCTCCGCATGGAAGACTATGACAGCGTTCAGTTGATGGTAGTCGATGGCCATGCGATAGTAATAGTATGTAGTCCAACAGATACCCTAGTTATAAACCAACAGGTCTTCTGATGTTTGTTCTTATGTATTCTTATGTATTTTTCTTCCCATACTTCTTCCCTTTCTTGCTCACACTCTTTTCCCTCCTCTCATCCCTTCACTCCCTCTCCCTCAGGATATGCAGAGCCTAAAGACAATTGAAGATGTTGAGGTGTTTATGCTGAAACATGGAGAGAACATCGTTGACACCCTAGGAGAGCAAGTGGACAGAATTGAGACTATATTGAAGGTGGGTTAAGATTTACAACTTCTTCAGTAAAACTCTCTGTTCTAACTTATCAATATTCATAATTTTCATCAGTTTATCTTCCAATCCTATAAGAAGTATGTACAGTAAATGTCCTGTAATCCAAAATGCAGCTGACCAAAACTGCTTCAGATTACTTGTTATGCTTTTGAAGTACCTTTGAAAACTGTATAAATGCATGTATGGTGTACATGTATGACCAGTATATTCAAGATCCATTCATGCATTCACAAAAGAGGGAAAAAACTAATGGTTTCTCATTTTTATTTCCAGAAAAGTCATCCTGAAATTCGTCACTGTGACCTAGAAATTCTGTAGAAAGGGTGTTTGTGTAACTGTACGCTTGTATTGGGTCATTTGTCAGTCAGAGGTAAGGTGTGTGTATGTATGTGTGTGTGTATATATATATGTGTGTGTGTGTGTGTATATATATATATTTATCTAGTTATATTTACCTAGTTGTAAAATACAGGAAAAGGAGCTATGCTCGTACTATCCCGTCTCTAAATCTACTATTATCCAGTTTACTTTTGAAATCATGAATATTTCTTGCATTAATTACTTCTGCATCCAGTTTATTCCAAGCTTCTTTGCTTCTATATGGGAAGCTGTATTTCTTTTGTCTCTCTTGCATGTACTAGTCCTTTCAGTTTCTAAATGCAAGAGATACATAAAAAAATACAGCTTCCCATATAGTGTGTGTGTGTGTGTGTGTGTGTGTTTAATGGCTGGGCTTTGTTGAAGGAGCAGAATGTGATATAGTACTCCGGTCTAGAAAAAGAGAGAGAGAGAGAGAGAGAGAGAGAGAGAGAGAGAGAGAGAGAGAGAGAGAGAGAGAGAGAGGAGAGAGAGAGAGAGAGAGAGAGAGAGAGAGAGAGAGAGAGAGAGAGAGAGAGGAGAGAGAGAGAGAGAGAGAGAGAAGAGAGAGAGAGAGAGAGAGAGAGAGAGAGAGAGAGAGAGAGAGAGAGAGAGAGAGAGAGAGAGAGAGAGAGAGAGAGAGAGAGAGAGAGAGAGAGAGAGAGAGAGAGAGAGAGAGAGAGAGAGAGAGAGAGAGAGAGAGAGAGAGAGAGAGAGAGAAGAGAGAGAGAGAGAGAGAGAGAGAGAGAGAGAGAGAGAGAGAGAGAGAGAGAGAGAGAGAGAGAGAGAGAGAGAGAGAGAGAGAGAGAGAGAGAGAGAGAGAGAGAGAGAGAGAGAGAGAAGAGAGAGAGAGAGAGAGAGAGAGAGAGAGAGAGAGAGAGAGAGAGAGAGAGAGAGAGAGAGAGAGAGATTCTCTCTATCTCTCTCTCTTTATGGTTTGAGACAAAACAATATAATATGTGATAGCTTTCCATCACTATATTTAACTCACTGTGTTGTTTTTCTGTACAGTGCGTTATAATAAAATATTTCACCTGGTCTGGCTGATTTGTAGAGTGTGATGGAAACTTTCACTCCTACTCATTCACTTATGTGCACAGTGTGTAGCTAACATATATCACTCCTGGTGACTGATATATACAGTGTGGGGCAGAAAGTTTTTATTCTATGTGATTATTACGTACATTGTGTTCTGCACCAAAGTTTAATAATTACCATTGAAGGCATTTTGACAACTGACTCATAGGAAAAAATGGAGCATATATTACATATTTTTTAAGGATAACAAGCAGAATATTATATAGTATTATTACACATATGATGACTAATGTATTTCACAGCCTCCTTTCATTCACTCGCCATGGCTTTAAATGCTTGAATTATTAATGTTTGTGATTTCAGAGTCAATAGCTTTGCCTTCGTTTCTAATTTGACGACGTTATTCCTCTCTTGAATGAGCCATAAGTAGAAGGAAATTGTAAAAACAGGATAGCAACTTTTTCTAGAGATGTATTTATGTTTATAACTAGGTAATGTGTATTTTCATTGTTCATAATTGAGATAAGCAACTAATATATTTCATGGATCGATCTTTTGTTATGTTCAACCTCAAAAAAGTCTGCTTACAAATTAGTAACTCAGGCAACCATCAGTGGTGTCTTGATTCTGTCTTGAAAATGTTTGAAGTTGTCAACACTTGTGAACAGTGGAGTGAGTAGGATTGTATCATTGTTTGAGTTCTGTAATTTGCATGAATGCTTGTCACACCTTTACTGTAGATCACAGGTCAAGTTCATAAATGTATGTATCTTAGGAAAAACATTATTTCCATAATCTCATTAGTAGCTCAGCCACATGAATCAGTGTTGTATTTCACTTAAGGAGAAATAATGTTAAATAACTAATGCTTTGGGAACACATGGAAGAGAAAGTGTATGATCACCACTGTTTTCTGAGGGACCAAGAGTGTGTTTGTGGGACACACTCTACAGGTGTCATGGTTAGTGAGTCAAAAAACAAAGGACTTACATTACATTGCATATGCTCCCCAGATACTGCCCTTACTTCAATGATGTCTCCTACTTCTGATTCCCCCGTCTCTAATGATCCCAGTACTCCTATTTTACCATTATCACAACTCGTTAGTTTTCTTTAAAAATAAAATCTGCTCCCAATAGAAATGAACTTCACTCACTATACTCTCCATCACTTTTCTTGAACACTTTTCTACTCATGCCACGTGCACTCCTATTTTTACTGATGCATATAAATGCCACTATGGCTCTGATTTCACATAAATCATAGTCAACTCTTTCAGTGCTAGTGGCAGCATTGAGGTCACCCAAGACAATGAGTGTCTCTCAGCGGGGGCATTGATCCAGCACGGAGGTAAGTTTAGCGTAGAACATCTCCTTCTCGTCATCCCCATACATCTCGGTAGGACTGTATACTGCAACAAAGAGACATAAAGCCCCAGGTGTGTTTCAGCTTCAATTACATTATACGCTCATCAACCGGAGTAACCTCAACAGTGGACAGCTGTAGTCTGCTATAGATGCCTATAGCTACTCCCTTAAGATGGGCATCATTACTCATGCCGAACCAGTAGTTACCTCTGGTACTGATCTTGCTACTGCCAGGTTTCTTCATTTCAGAGAGTCCCGCTATTTCCATTCATCTATCCATAAGATGAGGCTGTCCCAAAGTGAAGGCGATATCTGCAATATAAGTTTGTCTTCTATATTTTACACTAAATCCAGCACCAATTGGATTATCTATTATAACATGAAAAATAAATGGCAATACTCCTTCAAATTGTGTCTGGTTATAGTGTGATATGTCATTTTTAGTGTCAACATCGTGCTTTTTTTTTTTTTCTATTTAGGCATTGTGTAATTTTTTTTGGAAAATTGTAAACATTGAAGAAATTCTATTGTGACTCAAAATTTGAAATATTGGTATATTTGGACCATAAAAATTAGTCAAAGGAAAAAACTGTATTGTTGATAATATAGTGCAATTATAGCAGATTATTGTGACAAAGAATGAAGATGATTTGTCAACAAATAGTGGAGATGTAATAGCATAAATTTGGAAAAACCACTTTAGAGAAAATGGATAGTAAAGTTAGGCGTAGAATGTGTCGCACCATCTCTCTCTTTAACTTTTCAAAGACGACTGAGGACTCAGAGTGGCATCCCACCTGGGTACTGAGGACTCAGAGTGGCATCCCACCTGGGTACTGAGGACTCAGAGTGGCATCCCACCTGGGTACTGAGGACTCAGAGTGGCATCCCACCTGGGTACTGAGGACTCAGAGTGGCATCCCACCTGGGTACTGAGGACTCAGAGTGGCATCCCACCTGGGTGCTGAGGACTCAGAGTGGCATCCCACCTGGGTACTGAGGACTCAGAGTGGCATCCCACCTGGGTACTGAAGACTCATAGTGGCATCCCACCTGGGTACTGAAGACTCAGAGTGGCATCCCACCTGGGTACTGAGGACTCAGAGTGGCATCCCACCTGGGTACTGAGGACTCAGAGTGGCATCCCACCTGGATGCTGAGGACTCAGAGTGGCATCCCACCTGGGTACTGAGGACTCAGAGTGGCATCCCACCTGGGTACTGAGGACTCAGAGTGGCATCCCACCTGGGTACTGAAGACTCAGAGTGACATCCCACCTGGGTACTGAAGACACAGAGTGGCATCCCATCTGGGTACTGAGGACTCAGAGTGGCATCCCACCTGAGTACTGAAGACTCAGAGTGGCATCCCACCTGGGTACTGAAGACTCAGGGTGGCATCCCACCTGGGTACTGAGGACTCAGAGTGGCATCCCACCTGGGTACTGAAGAGTCAGAGTGGCATCCCACCTGGGTATTGAAGACTCAGAGTGGCATCCCACCTGGGTACTGAGGACTCAGAGTGGCATCCCACCTGGGTACTGAAGAGTCAGAGTGGCATCCCACCTGGGTACTGAGGACTCAGAGTGGCATCCCACCTGGGTACTGAGGACTCAGAGTGGCATCCCACCTGGGTACTGAGGACTCAGAGTGGCATCCCACCTGGGTACTGAAGACTCAGAGTGGCATCCCACCTGGGTACTGAAGACTCAGAGTGGCATCCCACCTGGATACTGAGGACTCAGAGTGGCATCCCACCTGGGTACTGAGGACTCAGAGTGGCATCCCACCTGGATACTGAGGACTCAGAGTGGCATCCCACCTGGGTACTGAAGACTCAGAGTGGCATCCCACCTGGGTACTGAAGACTTAGAGTGGCATCCCACCTGGGTACTGAAGACTCAGAGTAGCATCCCACCTGGGTACTGAAGACTCAGAGTGGCATCCCACCTGGGTACTGAAGACTCAGAATGGCATCCCACCTGGGTACTGAGGACTCAGAGTGGCATCCCATCTGGGTACTGAGGACTCAGAGTGGCATCCCACCTGGGTACTGAGGACTCAGAGTGGCATCCCACCTGGGTACTGAGGACTCAGAGTGGCATCCCACCTGGGTACTGAGGACTCAGAGTGGCATCCCATCTGGGTACTGAGGACTCAGAGTGGCATCCCACCTGGGTACTGAGGACTCAGAGTGGCATCCCACCTGGGTACTGAGGACTTAGAGTGGCATCCCACCTGGATACTGAGGACTCAGAGTGGCATCCCACCTGGGTACTGAAGACTCAGAGTGGCATCCCACCTGGGTACTGAAGACTCAGAGTGGCATCCCACCTGGGTACTGAAGACTCAGAGTGGCATCCCACCTGGGTACTGAGGACTCAGAGTGGCATCCCACCTGGGTACTGAAGACTCAGAGTGGCATCCCACCTGGGTACTGAGGACTCAGAGTGGCATCCCACCTGGATACTGAGGACTCAGAGTGGCATCCCACCTGGGTACTGAAGACTCAGAGTGGCATCCCACCTGGGTACTGAAGACTTAGAGTGGCATCCCACCTGGGTACTGAAGACTCAGAGTAGCATCCCACCTGGGTACTGAAGACTCAGAGTGGCATCCCACCTGGGTACTGAGGACTTAGAGTGGCATCCCACCTGGGTACTGAAGACTCAGAGTGGCATCCCATCTGGGTACTGAAGACTCAGAGTGGCATCCCACCTGGGTACTGAGGACTTAGAGTGGCATCCCACCTGGGTACTGAGGACTCAGAGTGGCATCCCACCTGGGTACTGAGGACTCAGAGTGGCATCCCACCTGGGTACTGAGGACTCAGAGTGGCATCCCATCTGGGTACTGAGGACTCAGAGTGGCATCCCACCTGGGTACTGAGGACTCAGAGTGGCATCCCACCTGGGTACTGAGGACTTAGAGTGGCATCCCACCTGGATACTGAGGACTCAGAGTGGCATCCCACCTGGGTACTGAAGACTCAGAGTGGCATCCCACCTGGGTACTGAAGACTCAGAGTGGCATCCCACCTGGGTACTGAAGACTCAGAGTGGCATCCCACCCGGGTACTGAAGACTCAGAGTGGCATCCCACCTGGGTACTGAGGACTCAGAGTGGCATCCCACCTGGGTACTGAGGACTTAGAGTGGCATCCCACCTGGGTACTGAGGACTCAGAGTGGCATCCCACCTGGGTACTGAGGACTCAGAGTGGCATCCCACCTGGGTACTGAGGACTCAGAGTGGCATCCCATCTGGGTACTGAGGACTCAGAGTGGCATCCCACCTGGGTACTGAGGATTCAGAGTGGCATCCCACCTGGGTACTGAGGACTTAGAGTGGCATCCCACCTGGGCACTGAGGACTCAGAGTGGCATCCCACCTGGGTACTGAGGACTCAGAGTGGCATCCCATCTGGGTACTGAAGACTCAGAGTGGCATCCCACCTGGGTACTGAGGACTTAGAGTGGCATCCCACCTGGGTACTGAAGACTCAGAGTGGCATCCCACCTGGGTACTGAGGACTTAGAGTGGCATCCCACCTGGGTACTGAGGACTCAGAGTGGCATCCCACCTGGGTACTGAAGACAGAGTGGCATCCCACCTGGGTACTGAGGACTCAGAGTGGCATCCCACCTGGGTACTGAAGACTCAGAGTGGCATCCCACCTGGGTACTGAGGACTCAGAGTGGCATCCCACCTGGGTACTGAGGACTCAGAGTGGCATCCCACCTGGGTACTGAAGACTCAGAGTGGCATCCCACCTGGGTACTGAGGACTCAGAGTGGCATCCCACCTGGGTACTGAGGACTCAGAGTGGCATCCCACCTGGGTACTGAGGACTCAGAGTGGCATCCCACCTGGGTACTGAGGACTCAGAGTGGCATCCCACCTGGGTACTGAGGACTCAGAGTGGCATCCCACCTGGATACTGAGGACTCAGAGTGGCATCCCACCTGGGTACTGAAGACTCAGAGTGGCATCCCACCTGGGTACTGAAGACTTAGAGTGGCATCCCACCTGGGTACTGAAGACTCAGAGTAGCATCCTACCTGGGTACTGAAGACTCAGAATGGCATCCCACCTGGGTACTGAGGACTCAGAGTGGCATCCCACCTGGGTACTGAGGACTTAGAGTGGCATCCCACCTGGGTACTGAGGACTCAGAGTGGCATCCCACCTGGGTACTGAGGACTCAGAGTGGCATCCCACCTGGGTACTGAGGACTCAGAGCGGCATCCCATCTGGGTACTGAGGACTCAGAGTGGCATCCCACCTGGGTACTGAGGACTCAGAGTGGCATCCCACCTGGGTACTGAGGACTTAGAGTGGCATCCCACCTGGGTACTGAGGACTCAGAGTGGCATCCCACTTGGGTACTGAAGACTCAGAGTGGCATCCCACCTGGGTACTGAGGACTCAGAGTGGCATCCCACCTGGGTACTGAGGACTTAGAGTGGCATCCCACCTGGGTACTGAGGACTCAGAGTGGCATCCCACCTGGGTACTGAGGACTCAGAGTGGCATCCCACCTGGGTACTGAGGACTCAGAGTGGCATCCCATCTGGGTACTGAGGACTCAGAGTGGCATCCCACCTGGGTACTGAGGATTCAGAGTGGCATCCCACCTGGGTACTGAGGACTTAGAGTGGCATCCCACCTGGGTACTGAGGACTCAGAGTGGCATCCCACCTGGGTACTGAGGACTCAGAGTGGCATCCCATCTGGGTACTGAAGACTCAGAGTGGCATCCCACCTGGGTACTGAGGACTTAGAGTGGCATCCCACCTGGGTACTGAAGACTCAGAGTGGCATCCCACCTGGGTACTGAGGACTTAGAGTGGCATCCCACCTGGGTACTGAGGACTCAGAGTGGCATCCCACCTGGGTACTGAGGACTCAGAGTGGCATCCCATCTGGGTACTGAAGACTCAGAGTGACATCCCACCTGGGTACTGAGGACTCAGAGTGGCATCCCACCTGGGTACTGAAGACTCAGAGTGGCATCCCACCTGGGTACTGAAGACTCAGAGTGGCATCCCACCTGGGTACTGAGGACTCAGAGTGGCATCCCATCTGGGTACTGAGGACTCAGAGTGGCATCCCACCTGGGTACTGAGGACTCAGAGTGGCATCCCACCTGGGTACTGAGGACTCAGAGTGGCATCCCACCTGGGTACTGAGGACTCAGAGTGGCATCCCACCTGGGTAATGAGGACTCAGAGTGGCATCCCACCTGGGTACTGAGGACTCGGAGTGGCATCCCACCTGGGTACTGAGGACTCAGAGTGGCATCCCACCTGGGTACTGAGGACTCAGAGTGGCATCCCACCTGGGTACTGAGGACTCAGAGTGGCATCCCACCTGGGTACTGAAGACTCAGAGTGGCATCCCACCTGGGTACTGAAGACTCAGAGTGGCATCCCATCTGGGTACTGAGGACTCAGAGTGGCATCCCATCTGGGTACTGAAGACTCAGAGTGGCATCCCATCTGGGTACTGAAGACTCAGAGTGGCATCCCACCTGGGTACTGAGGACTCAGAGTGGCATCCCACCTGAGTACTGAGGACTCAGAGTGGAATCCCACCTGGGTACTGAGGACTCAGAGTGGCATCCCACCTGGGTACTGAAGACTCAGAGTGGCATCCCACCTGGATATTGAAGACTCAGAGTGGCATCCCACCTGGGTACTGAGGACTCAGAGTGGCATCCCACCTGGGTACTGAGCACTCAGAGTGGCAACCCACCTGGATACTGAGGACTCAGAGTGGCATCCCACCTGGGTACTGAAGACTCAGAGTGGCATCCCACCTGGGTACTGTAGACTCAGAGTGGCATCCCACCTGGGTACTGAGGACTCAGAGTGGCATCCCACCTGGGTACTGAAGACTCAGAGTGGCATCCCACCTGGGTACTGAAGACTTGGAGTGGCATCCCACCTGGGTACTGAGGACTCAGAGTGGCATCCCACCTGGGTATTGAAGACTCAGAGTGGCATCCCACTTGGGTATTGAGGACTGAGTGGCATCCCACCTGGGTACTGAGGACTCAGAGTGGCATCCCACCTGGGTATTGAAGACTTAGAATGGCATCCCACCTGGGTACTGAGGACTGAGTGGCATCCCACCTGGGTACTGAAGACCAAGAGTGGCATCCCACCTGGGTGCTGAGGAATCAGAGTGGCATCCCACCTGGGTACTGAGGACTCAGAGTGGCATCCCACCTGGGTACTGAAGACTCAGAGTGGCATCCCACCTGGATACTGAGGACTCAGAGTGGCATCCCATCTGGGTACTGAGGACTCAGAGTGGCATCCCACCTGGGTACTGAAGACTCAGAGTGGCAACTAGGTAAACACACACACACACACACACACACACACACACACACACACACACATAAACACACACACACACACACACATACAAACATACACACCCATATATATATATATATATATATATATATATATATATATATATATATATATATATATATATATATATATATATATAAAGATACACACACACACATACAATGACACACACAGACACAAATACGCCCCTAACAGTGCTGCTAAAGAATTGTGATGTCACAAAGGAGTACTCCACGTCATTATCAAAAATATGAGATAACAGTGATGGTAGGAGAGAGAGAGAGATCAGCATTCTTGCTCTATCATTCATCACATTATTTGAATATATTTCTATAACATCAAGCCTTCAGATATATATCATAAATAAAAAAAATATATATATACATATATATGGTTTTGCATGTAGCTTAACAGCAGACGACACAGAACCGTCACCTGTAAATGGTGAGCCCAAATACGGGTAACTACTAACTATACGTAGCTATACTTACTTACATATCCTTCCTACACCCTCACCATCACCATAATGATGAATAAATAATATAATAATAATAATAATAATTAATATGAGGTGATGGTAACGGTGTGGTATCAGAATCACATGGCACAGCGGTCACGAGTCTAGCGCGTGGTCCTCCAGACCATGGTGAATGACACACACACATGATGTAGCAGTGCTGGTGTCGGAAATCAAAACAACACTCAGCAACACAATAAGAACACAACAATTGTAGGGACCCTAGGGTCTGTTGTTGTATGTGTTCTCATCCATTCCCGTGTAAGACTAAGCTTCAGTGAGGAGTCCAAGTTGTGTTATCCGCATTGCCAAATGTATCACTAAACCAGACCAAATACCATACACACTCGCTAATACTATATACTATACTAATACTATATATAATATAATACTATATAAAGTATATAGTATTAGCGAGTGTATATGGCATTTGGTCCGGTTTAGTAATAGATGTGGCAGGCCTGCTAACATAACCTCACGTCCTCACTGATGATTACTCATGCTGTGCACCGCGAAAACTTAACACCTCCGAATCTCATGAAAATTGTTACAATGATGGTTTAGGTCATGCTGAACACGAATCTGGACTTATTTTTATCATTACTATAATACCAAACATTAAAAAATATATATAAAAAAATAAAAGATACAGGAAATACTTTAATTATTCCTGTTACTATCACCTCATATTCATTATTATTATTATAGTATTTATTCTTCATTATGGCAATGGTGATGGTGGTGAGGGAACTTTTTACAATAATTTAATAGATAAAGATAAAGATAATAGTTTATATTTTTTACTGTGACAAATGTGATTATTACTATTGTTATAATTATTATTATTTTTATGGTAAATGTTCAGTTATTTGCCCATCTCATAATAACGGGCGAGGACGCTTTGTTTTACCCGTCTGACAATTAGATACACTGGTTATTTATTTTTGGGCAAAATGTGGTGCATTTATCGTTTGGAAATAGCTGATTTTGTCTGAAATTGGCCAAGTTGCAACTTCGTGATGAAATTGCAATAAGTCACTTTTTAGCAATTTCCGACAAAAAAAAATATCTCCAAATTAAAAAGCAGCATATTTTGCCCAGAAATAAATAGCCATTGTATCCAATTATGAGATGGGCAAATAACTGAACATTTACCATTTTTATTACTATTAGTGTGTGTGTGTGTGTGTGTGTGTGTGTGTGTGTGTGTGTGTGTGTGTGTGTGTGATAGACAGGCTGACCCCTACCCCTCCTAAACTCCTTCCTTCCCCCTCTTACCTCCAGAGAAGAGAGAGAGAGAGAGAGAGAGAGAGAGAGAGAGAGAGAGAGAGAGAGAGAGAGAGAGAGAATCATAATTTTAATACCATAAGTATATGTATAGTTATATGTTTTCATTAGGTATTGACACACACACACACACACTATATATATATATATATATATATATATATATATATATATATATATATATATATATATATATATATATATATATATATATATAAGATAGATAGAAAAGTAGGAGGAAGGATGTGGGTGGTGTCAGGTCCCTAGGGGATCTAGGGGTCTGCCCTCTCATCTCCCCAGCCCCCCTATACTGATCACCAAAATGAATCCAAACTAATGACGCTCCACCCATCATTTCAGCCATTCTCAGGATGAGGGGCTCAGGAAAGGCGGGGCATCGTACGCCTTCGATTTTTGAATAGAGTATAGAACAGTGCTCGACCATCATCTCGCCCACACCAAAAGGTTCATCAACGCACTTCTCATCATTGATGACAAACAGCTTGGTTATACATTGTTTACCCTCATGCCATACTCACAACAATAGTTCTTCAATATCCTCAACTTTGTATACATGTTTTCCCTACTTGTTGATAACATAATCGTGTCGTTCATTAACATCAATATTTGTAACCACACAATGAATCTCTCTGGTGGACACTTTTCTTTGACAGTTATAATTAACACATTAACAAACATTATAAAAAGTAAGGAAGAGGTAGGAGAACCTTGCCTGACGCACTCGCACGTAGCCACGTACACACACACACGCACTCGCACATTAAATTAATTCACAATTTATTCACAAAAATTAAAGACACATAGCTACATACACACATTTCACAAAAAATTAATCTTAATCTTAAATCTGACAACCAATGACCAGTTGACCACTATGGAAAATAACAGTCAGTTGGTACTTCCTAGTGGGAATTTTTTGTTGTGTTCCTCAGAAAATAGAATATACTACCATTTTAGTGTTTAGATTCTAAACAGTAAACACTAAAAAGAAAATGCAGAAGGGAATAACAAGAACAATGGAAAATAACAAAAAAAGCTGATGACTCGATAATGAAAAAAAGAATGAATAGACTGGACGAAAAGGAAGATAATAGATGAAAAAGATAATGTAGAGGAAAAAATCAAAATGAATGAAAAAAAAAACATACATGTATCTTATCCCTTATATCTAGTTATAATTACCGTATGCAATAACTTGTTACACATTTTAACCATTCAGATAATTAAACATATGGAACTAGATTGAAAGGAAAATTGTGTTAGCTGTACCATTTCAACTCAAAGTCCATTATAAAACGAGAAAAATACTTTATTAGTTCCATGCAATGTGAGAAAAAAGATGGTACGTAATGGTAACAATAAATACATAATTAATTATTTAATAACTACCGTACTAATATCATAAGACTCATTACTACATGGAATCATAACGATCCAAATATTCATAGATATTTTAGATACATGAGAGGCCTCCGAGGTAAGGAGAAAAGGAACAAAATAGGAAGAAAATAAGGAGAACATGAGTTAGGCGGCGACACCACCACCATCACCACACAAAGTAGTACCTCAACAAACACCAACTCATAACTACAAAACACTTAAAAGATATCACAACACACATTAAAAGTAACTAGAAATAGTAAAGTTTATCCAAATTATATAATAGATGTAAAATAGGAGGATAAGTAAATAGTGAGACGCGGAGGAGTCAAGGGAGGGTGTGTTGCGGTCGGGTCTTGTGGGTGGAACGTCACTGTAGATATTTTGTGCTTCTGGACCTATAATTTCACTTTACGGCCTGCGTTGCCCTTCATTTACACAGGTGAGAACGTGCATCCTTCCACCGACAGGTAAAGGCGGAGGAAATACTAATAGGAACATTAAGAGAGGCAGAAATAAGGTGTTAAATGGCTTTGTTGTGTCTATACCCACCCGTCACCACTAACCAGCTGATCCAAGGTAGTGTCTCGCCCAGGCCTTCACATTTTCTGCCTCTCTAGTCTTCTCGCCGGGTGTTTGGAGACTCTTATGTGGTGTTTTAAGGATGTGTTTCCTCGTCATCCCCTTAACAGCCCCGTCAAACACACAATGGCGATTTATCAGGAGTTTGGTGAAATTTCTCGGAATATTTCATCACTGACAGTTTTTTTTTTTTAGTGTTGTGGTGCTGTCTCGACCAGGTATTATTTATCATCCTCATATTCTTTCATCTCCTTTCTCTCCTCCGCTGATTATTATATGTAAGTCGTTCATGCTTTTCAACGTATACCATCTTTCATTTCCTCCCCGTGTGAGTGTGTGTGTGTATCCGCCCCTCTGTATGGCTTGTCATCTTCAGGTTTCAAGGGTAAACAAACTCAAAGGTGATATTTGTCTTCAGATAACTTAATTATATGGAAATCACACATTACCTTATTTTTCAGTCACGTAATTCTTCGGTTCACTTAAATTCAGTGACTATTTACACTTTTACACTCCTTGTCAGGTCATATATTTTCGTTGTCTTTTGTTACTTCCAAACTCCTAACTGGTTGTTGCAGAAAGAGGTTCTAGTAATTTTTGATGGAAACAGTTTTTTGTGTGTTTTTGATGTGTGATATGCACCTAACTGATACTCTGGCCATTATTAATTAGAATCAGAATGTGATTGAATTGATTTTGGGATTTATTTCTTGGGTAAAGTGCTTGTTCCTCGAATTCCCCCACCCCCCACGAATTTGTGGGACCTGTGCGAAGCTTGTTTTGTTGGATTGGGGGAACATCAAAACGATATATGTGCGTTATAATTTATGTCCAAAATCAGTCAAAACACATAGAAGATTCACCAGAAAAAAATATCCCTAAGAAAATTTTTTTTAGGTCCCCCGCCAGTGGCCTGCAACAAATCCCTTCCTGCCTGCGTTTTTTCAAGAATTTTAAGATTAAATGTAACCTTTCCTAACCTAACCCAACCTTTGAAACCCATTCCACATTGCCTCTTTATGCTTTATTTATTTATTTATTTATTTTTTAATTTCCTGATTTAACCTTACCTGAACCAAATTTATCCTAATATAATCTAAACTAAATTTGAATAATTTTTAGTTATTTTCTGCCTTGATAAGAAATTTACCCAAATTAAACATATCTACCTTACTTAGAGCCATCAGAGGACTCTTCATTTCAACCAGGGGAAGTTGCAGAAGTTCCACTTGCTGGAGACCTTGTTCTGATATGTACATGTTTTTTTTACACTTATGACACTATTACATAATACAGAAGTCCATGTTCTCTAAAAGTCTATCGAGGCTTTTTTTTTCTTCCTCATGCAACCGTTTAATTGGCTGCCAAGGATTAAGTGCATGCTTCGTACATAAGACTACCATGGCTACTCAATTAAAATCTCCTTGTGGGAAAGGGAGGAGATAGATATGAAATACTAAAACATGATGTGTGTGTGTGTGTGTGTATGTTTGATTTGGTATGTCCTTGAGAGAAGCCCTATACATAGCTACGTGTGACAGCCAGGTTCTGGACGGGAGGAAGAAAAATTCAGGTGATCTATAGATTAGTGGTGTTAGGTAGTCATATATGGAAATATATGAAAGTACATCACAACGTAAAACATTCTTAAAGCAACCATACACCACCACCATAATCCAAAAAGAATATAATGCATCAACCTATAGCTTGATCTATAGAAATGTGTGTGTGTGTGTGTGTGAGAGAGAGAGAGAGATGGTGGTTTGATATGTATAGCAAAGACTGCCTTTAGATATGACCAACTGATATACAAGGTCACGTTCTCTCTCTCTCTCTCTCTCTCTCTCTCTCTCTCTCCTCCCCCTCCTCCTCCTCCTCCCCCCCTCCCCCTCCCCCTCCCCCCTCCCCATCCCCTTTCCTCCCCTCCCCTCATACATGTATCCATTCTCAGCACATGCGACCCCAATACGTACACACTGATACTTAGGTCCTGTGTGTGTGTGTGTGTAGCATGGGATAATTGAGTTAAGTTGGTGTTGTCCTGTCTCCATGTTTATATTTATCCAGCATATCTATTCCTTCAATGCACCATCTCTGTCTAGACCATTACAAATATCAAGACTTATTGTACGTATTGGGGAAAATTAATTTCTTTACATCTTTTAAATATCTGGTCTTTAGTTCATATTTATTTTCTCTTGTCCTTCCATGATCCCTCACCAAGAAAGAAAGCTCACTCCGTCTCCTCTCTCTCTCTCTCTCTCTCTCTCTCTCTCTCTCTCTCTCTCTCTCTCTCTCTCTCTCTCTCTCTCTCTCTCTCTCTCTCTCTCTCTCTCATCTTTAATTGATATGATACATCTTGGCTAAATCTTCTCTATCCCTTCTTAATCCAGTAATGTTTAGTAATGGCTTAGGGTTGTGTTCTTTGTGCTCCTCCTCACCACCATTACTACTTGCCATTACCACTTGTGGCATGAAGTGTGTGTGTGTGTGTGTTTAGCTAGTTGTATACAGGGCCTGAGCTACACTCGTGTGGTCCTGTCTCCGTATCTGTGTCCACTTTTTCCTTCAGTTGATGTACATTTTTTGCCACTATCACCTCTTCCTTCAGTCCATTCCAAATATCTATACTTTTGGGGGAAAATGTACTTTTTTGTATGGTTCAAGCAAATTCTTGTTTGCATTTTTTTGTCCCCTCAAATTTCTAGCCTCTCCTTTTCTTCTCAATTTTAGGTGTTTTCTATCTGTTTCCTCCAGGTTGTTCATCAATTTATATATTGTAATTAAAATTTCTCTTTCTATTCTTTTAATGATGTTAAATGCATTTCTTTTCATCTTTCCTCATACTAATATTAGGTCTTTCAATTCTGGCACCATCTTAGTTGCAATTCTCTGTATTCTTTCTAATTTCAACACATGCTTTTCTTGTGCTAAGACCATATTACTTCTGCACATTCCAGTTTTGGTCTGATCATTGTAGTTATAATTTTTCTCATATCTTTGTCTAGGAAGTGAAAAGCCATCCGTATATTTCTTAGCATCATGAAAGTGTCACTAAATATAATATGTAATATGTGTATATATATATATATATATATATATATATATATATATATATATATATATATATATATATATATATATATATATATAATATATAATATGTAATTATTTATAAGATTATATGTGGCAGTTAGGTTAGGTTAGGTTAAGTTTTTAAATTTTTTTTATTTATGAGGTTGTATTTGGCAGTTAGGTTAAGTTACGCATTTTTCTACATTAAAAGGGTACTGTCCAAGAGCAAACAAAAACAGGTAAAAAAAAATTATTACTTTCATCTTTAACAAATAGTCACATTTGGAACAATTAAAAAGATGAAGGGTGCAGCTGAGGCTAACAAATATTGAACTCTGTATTCTTAACCAATGTTTTCGGCTATTTTCATGATGGACGTCTCCTCTCTAATGCCAAACACTTATGTCAACTCATTTAAGACCTTAATCTTCAATAATACTTACGTTTAGATGGATTCCATATTTGAGGAGACTATTTTTCGATGTGGATGCCATATTTATTCAGACTTGGACAGACCAAGCGAGAGCAAAGCTCCCGCGCAGCTAGGTTGATTAAGGGTTGGTTTTAGAGATGCATCACACATCTGCATTAAAAGAATAAAAATCTTTAATCATAATATTCTTTTATCATCAATGTACAGACTTTTAATTCCTCCTGCAAATATTTGGTGGCATTCAGCAAAGAAGTAGGAAAAAGAAAATTATTGGAGCAAAACCAGGTGATAGGGGGTAGTAGTGTTAGTGTTGGTTGAAGCACCTGCAAGTCACTAAGAAGCCCTGCTCTGTGGGTATCCTTGTGTGGCCTTTCCTGTGAGGCTCAAGTCAGGTGGAGACATATATGGTGGATATGCTGAAACACCAAAATAGATACACTCAGGGAAAATATTACTTAAAACTGTGCTTGACAGACTCAGTATGATTGTGCTCTGAGTATCCCTTGATTTGTGTGTGTGGTGTTTATGGAAGTATTGTTTTTTTTGTTTTTTTCCTTTTTACTTTGGGACTTATTTGATGCCTATTACCTGACATAATTTTCATACACGTACAGTTTCCTCGCTGTGTGTGTGTGTGTGTGTGTGTGTGTGTGCATCTTTTTGTATGCATTTTAAGTAGGTATAATAAACCTTTTTTTTCCCTGGCCAGTACCCTTTTAATGTTAAAAAAAAAATTATGAATGAAACTACATTATGCAAGGTAATGCTGTATAAAACTCAAGGTAGGGTTGAGATCCAATTTTCTTTGGAAAAAGTGTGTTCAATGCACCAGAAAATTAAGTAATTCCTCAACTTTTGGCTATAAACAAAATTCCTCCATTCTTCACAGAACATTCATCTATTTCTTACCACTCGCTCTCTATCGCTCTAGATCTACATCATCCTTAGCATCCATTCTAGTTTTCTTTTGTTTTTTGTTTTCTTAATAATTTGTTTCAATCTCAGTCTACCATTCTTTTTATTTCATGATCCTTTCTTTCAACCAGAGTCAGAATGGCACAGAGAACAGGTGTACAGCGGCCTAGTGGTGGCGGACAGGGCAAGATCTGTCAGTTTAAGCTGGTGCTCCTTGGCGAGTCTGCGGTGGGCAAGTCATCCCTTGTCCTAAGATTTGTCAAGGGACAGTTTCACGAATACCAGGAGTCTACGATTGGTGGTGAGTAGTAGTGATGGTGATGGTAGATAAGATTACGATTGGTGGTGAGGAGTAATGGTGGTAGTAAAATGAAGCTATGACTGGTGATGGTGAGCAGCAAGGGGACAAATAAAGTTCTCATAGTCAAGGAGAAAGTAAGAACACGAACAAATGGTTTCAAGCTAAACTTCTGATCTTTCACTAGTTTCTGATTGGGGCAGAGCAAACCTTGTTTTGTTCAATGCCTCAAAAACTCAATTTCTACAACTATCTACTCGACATAACCTTCCAGATAACTATCCCCTCTTCTTCAACGACACTCAACTTCCCCTCTCCTCCACATTAAACACACTCGGTCTATCCTTTACTAAAAATCTAAACTGGCAATTTCATATCTCTACTCTTGCTAAATCAGCTTCCAAGAAGTTAGGTGTCCTATGGCATCTGCGTCCATTTTTCTCTCCCTCTCAGCTGCTTGCTCTGTACAAGGGCCTTAATTGCCCATGTATGGAGTATGGCTCTCATGCCTGGGGGGGCTCAACTCATACAGCTCTTTTAAACAGGGTGGAGTCTAAATCTTTTCGCCTAATCAACTCTCCTCCTCTAACTGACTATCTTGACTCTTTAAGTCACCACCGCAATGTTGCATCTTTATCTATCTTCTACCGCTATTTTCATGCTGACTGCTCTTCTGAACCTGCTAACTGCATGCCTCCCCCCATCCCGCGGCCTCGCTGCACATGACTTTCTACTTCTTCTCATCCTTATTCTGTCCATCTACCTAATGCAAGAGTTAACCAGTATCTTCACTCTTTCATCCCTTACACTGGTAAACTCTGGAACTCTCTTCCTTTGTCTGTTTTTCCACCTGCCCATGACTTAAACTTTTTCAAAAGAGGAGTATCAAGACACCTCTCATACTAAATTGAACTGTCCCCCATTTTTTATTTCTCCTACTATCATCTTTACAGGGTCTGGCGACAAGTGGGATTTTTTTTTTTTTATTTAATTTTTTTCCCCTTAGCCAGTACCCTTTAAAAAAAAAAAAAAAAAAAAAAAAAAAAGTTCAGAATCAGGAAATATATAGGCAAAAATTGGTTCACTAATAGGGTAATAGAGGAGTGAAACAAACTCAGCAAGCATGTGGTTAAGTGTAAGGTTGGACATATCTATAGATGAAGAAAACAGATGATACGTGGTAGGTGCACAGGAGCTGCTTTGTGTAGGTCAACTGGCCTCTTGCAGCCTCTTTATGTTTTCTTTCTTTCTTCATGTTTCTTTGTTCCTTTTTCCTTTTTTTGTTTTTATCTGTATCCCATCTTTTTCCCCTATCAAGCTTCCTCCCTTCCATCTTGTCTCATCTCCTTTGCTCTTTTACATCTACTCTTGTTGTAATTGGTAGCAGTGTATTTTTACAGTTTGCAAACAGGCTTGTGGAAATGCACTATCAGAGACAAATATCGTAATAGCTGTGCTTTAGATAAATCTCCACCTCTTTGCAGGCAGGGCCGTGACACTGTAACAAGAATGTAATTTGATAAAATATTTTACACACAGCAGATAGGCTCAGGACATGCCACTAACTTCTCTCCTCTTTGCCAGCTGCCTTCCTGACCCAGACTGTATGTTTGGACGATACTACGGTCAAATTTGAGATCTGGGACACGGCTGGCCAGGAGAGGTACCACAGTCTAGCACCCATGTATTACCGCGGTGCCCAGGCAGCTATTGTTGTTTATGATATCACAAATCAGGTAAGGCTAACACAGACCAGATGTTCATTTTGTCACTCTTGGTCTCTGGTCATGATTGCTGGTACGTTTGTGTGTATGTATGTGTGTGTGTGTATATATATATATATATATATATATATATATATATATATATATATATATATATATATATATATATATATATATATATATATATATACTGTCGACCCTCGATTTAACGGACTCAGGCTGCTAGCGGACAATTAACCCAGATCTGGACTAAAGTCCGTCAGTGTAAAAGAAAGTCCAGTAGGTGGCAGTCGTGTCGGTAACATAATCCGTTAAAATCTAGGGTGAAACGCCCAACTTTTGGGTAATTAAATATAAAAACCTTTTATAACCAAATCTAAACGAATCAAACCTAACATAACTTGAAAGTTTTTTTGCCAGGTAAACAATGGTGAGCACCACCTGAAACCTTCACAGATGTGTTGAGTACACTATGTATAGTATGTACGACTTCAAATTTATATTGATATTGTCCGAGCAGTATGTATGCAGATTTACCCAAATACTTTTTGGCTTACCTTAACCTAAGTTGTATGTACAGTATTTACAGTTGCACTCAATGGTTACTACGAGTCAAAGGGAAGCGTCTGGTTTCAGCCATTAATCATTATGCTGTGCCCACAATCAGCTGATGTACCTAGGCTCCACCTCCCTCCTCCTTCAAGGCATCAGTGTTTAAACCACCATGGCGTCTAATAAGTGTGCGTAGCTAAGTTAGGTTAGATAAGGTTAGCCTACTAATTTTTAGGCACGGACTATTTATTTCTGTGCAAAGTATGATGCTTTTTCATTTTGAGAAACCTAACCTAACCCCAATCCAACCTAATCTAACATTGCGGGGCTGTAACCAGATACTGGTCTTACCTACTGAGGCGGTGGGTTTACAAAAATCAAAACAAATGTTTTTAATAGTTGCCAGAAGTTGACATATATTGCATGATATTCTGCAATCTTAATTCTATCTGACACGCTTCCCTTTGACTCGGAGTAACCATTGAGTGCAACTGTAAATACTGTACATACAATTTAGGTTAGGGTAAGCCAAAAAGTATTTGGGTAAATCTGCATACCTACTGCTCGGACGATATCGATATAAATATGAAGTCGTACATACTATACATAGTGTACTCAGCACATCTGTGAAGATTTCAGACGGTGCTCACGATTATTTATCTGGCCAAACATCTTTCAAATTATGTTATGTTAGATAATGGTTAGATTACATTAGGTTGTGTTATGTTTGGTTAGGTTAGGTTCGGTTGTATAAGGTTTTTATATTTTATTGCCCAAAAGTTGAGTTTCACCTTCGATTTTTTCTGGATTGCCATATTATGGCCTTTAAACCAAGCAATGGTCTTTTTACACCAACGGACAGGGCTCCCTCCGCATTAGTCCGTTAAATCGAGGGTCGACAGTTTTTATATATATATATATATATATATATATATATATATATATATATATATATATATTATATATATATATATATATATATATATATATATATATATATATATATATATATATATATATATATATATATATATATATATATGGTGTATAACACACTCTGGTATATATCACGCATCATAAGCTTTTAGACAACATTTATTGGGAAAAAAATTCTATGCTTAAAATGCTCGGTAAATATTTAGAAAACACCGTCGGAAGAACAGACTTTTTTCACGTACATCTGCTGATGCAGTTTTATATTCTCTATTCACTAGTAACAATTAGATCTTGGTGAAAATTGGTTTTGTTATGTACATGGCGTAAGGTTGGAAGTGAACGATGACGTGTTTCACCCTCATGTCTTGCCAAAACACACTAAGGCTGTACGCTTAGTACTGCAATTGAATGGCAATTCAAGTACTATGACTGGTGTACAGTTTTCCAAAATTTCTGTTGAGACATTTAAACCACAGAAAAAGGCAATCTTTCTTATTCATATTGTTTTCAACTTGTAAATTCTGAGTTTAACTGGCAACAGTGTACCCGAGTCATACAAAACAATGCAAATGGTGGTCGGGCTGTGTCAGCAGAGATGGATAACAACAAGACTGGTTATTTGTCCAACTTTCCTCTCCCAAAATTTTCAATAAATTCTCGTCTTTTCTCTAAAGCATTTAGGCCATTCTTATTAAATGAGCTTACTCTCAGACATGCTCTTTCCCTCCAAGGCCAAAGTGAAGGTCTCTCTCCACCCATAGCCATCTTGTCCTCCCACAATGGGGCTACTGGCACATATAACTTGGAGTAGACTGGAGCTGGGTCTTGGATCTTGTTGGGTAGCATAGTAAGCGTGTTGACTAGGGCGGTGATGTTATTGTACCTGCTTGAAGTGTAGCTTATTGAATTGTTGTGTAGGGGTGAAATATACTCGTCTTGCTTTAAACATGTCTATAAACCATTAGAAGAATACAATATGTAACTATATACAAGGATGTCGAGACATGAGAGGTGAGTGTCTGACCTACCTGGAAGTAGACATAATTTCAGATTGATACTAGTGACCTCTTCTTGGGCACAGGCAAATGAGTCACGAGTTGTAGATGGGGCGCATGTTCACACAGGATTATTGAAATATATAATATAGCAGGTAAACCACCATGATAAGAGCAGTGAAAGGCAGACAGGTAGTATGGGTATACTAGAAAGAATTATGAAAGGAAAGAATGTAGGTGTGGAAGGCTGAGAGGGTATTACAAATTGTTCTAGCCCTGTTATTTTGACACATGCATCAGAAATGTGATTTGGAATGCAGTAGAACAATTGTAAATAAATTCAGTGGAGACAAGTTACAGAAGAGAAGTAAGTGTGTGGGCTGTCAAGATAGGCTGGAGAGAGCAATGAGAGTGTACATGAGAATTATCATAGGTGCAACATCAAAGGAAATAAATTGATAGGTTGAATGGGTAAAGCATGTTAGACTGAGATGGTTTGGATATGTGGTGAGAATGAGTGTAAAAGACTGGACACAAGTAAAGTTGAAGGACCAAATGTGAGAGGAAGGCCATTGGTGAAGTGGATAAACTGAATGGACAAGTATTAGATGGAGAGAGATGACAGGTGACATTTCTGCCGTAGCCTTGACAGAATGAGGTGGTATTGGAGATACAAAAGTGTAAGATTTATACATATCACTCCTTTTAAATTTAAATGGATTCTTGCATTCTGCTTGTTCTCAGATACTGCCCTACAGGTTTGGAAATGGTCAGTTGTTTAAAGAATAAAAATTATGAGCATGTTTATTTGGGTGGCTTCAACCAAGAGGCAGCTTACATGACTTAAAACCCCCTTCACCTCATGCATTTCTACCAATCTTTTCCCACACACACCACCTAACTGTTATTTTGACAGGACACATTTGGTCGGGCCAAGACCTGGGTGAAGGAGCTGCAGCGGCAGGCATCCCCCAACATTGTGATAGCGCTGGCCGGCAACAAAGCTGACCTGGCCAACAAGAGGATGGTAGAGTATGAGGAAGCACAGACCTATGCCGAGGAGAACTCCCTCCTTTTCATGGAGACGTCTGCCAAGACTGCCATGAATGTAAATGATATCTTCCTGGCAATAGGTAAGTGGTGGTGGTGATTGTAATAGTAGTGGTTATAGTGGATGTATTTTACATTGGCTTTGTCTCTATTAGGATTGTCTATCATACTTTATCCTTAATCCATTGTTTTCAGCAGGTGCTCCAACTAGTCTCATCTGCATAATATCTCATTCCTCGCACCTCCCTTTCACTTCACAGGTTGTCATCTCTCCCTCCTGTATCTTCGCAGTTTAAATGGTTTCTTAATCTTAATCTGTGATATGGCTTAAGGTTTCAGTAGATCCTTGGCTGATGAAAGTTCTTAAAAGATAACTAAAAACAAAAATCTATTAGTTGATCTTTTTTTTTTTTTGGCTTAACACTTAAAAGGAGACTTAAATTTTTTTTTTTTTTTTAATGTACCTATGGTACCCATGTAGGTTACATTTTTTCTCCCCTCAAACAAAATTCGGCAGAGTATAAGAGGTTGAAGACAGTCAGTAAGAGGAATAAGACAAAAAACTTTTTACTCAACCTTGTGCATGGAGTCCCCACATATGTGAGATGTGTACTCTATAACAGGAAGCTGATTTAGTCAGAGAAGGGATATGAGACTTCCAGTTAAGAGTTTTAGTAAAGAATGCCCAAGTGTAGAAGAGGGTGTGTGTCATCGAAGTAGAGCGGATAGCTGTCTGGAAGATTTTGTCAAGTGGATAGGTGAAGGAATTGAGTTTAGAGGCATTAAACAACACTAGGTTTTCTCTGCCCCAATCTGAAATTACGGAAAGACCAGAAGTTAGGTGTTCATCCAACTCTCTGCTGCAACACTTACATTTACATCTTGTTGATCCATCCCATCCCTGCTAGTTGAGTAATACCTTGATTTTACCTGCAGCCAAGAAATTGCCAAAGAGTGACAGCAGTGCGACTGGTTCCCAAAGGGGCGAAGGGATGACCCTGAGACCTTCGGACCCGACACCAGGCCCTGCTGGCTGTTGCAAGTGATCACCTTCAGCGCAGGTGAGATGGTGTATATGTTGGTGGTGTTAGGTTACAATGTTTTAGTAGTCAAGTTAATCATTGCACTTTGACTCGGCCTAGTGGAGACGAATC
Source organism: Cancer borealis (assembly GCA_036785275.1). Classification (NCBI taxonomy): domain Eukaryota; kingdom Metazoa; phylum Arthropoda; class Malacostraca; order Decapoda; family Cancridae; genus Cancer; species Cancer borealis. Next base: position 52,873 of record JAXIVD010000682.1, on the reverse strand, counting down.
TTGAATGTAAAATACAGGGTAGGAGAATGCAATTTTCATAGAATGACACTTAGATTGTTCCTGTTTATTGTTTGCTTCAGAGTTTACAGCTACAGGTGTCAAAAGAATAGATTGTTCCTGTTTGTTGTTTGCTTCAGACTTTACAGCTACAGGTGTCAAAAGAATACATGTATAATAAAACCTTTTGTTCTAGACTAATACAGCCTTCTGTATTAATTTGAGCTTTACACATTGCGCTGTGTACAGTAGCGTGACCAATAAGGTTAATCCAAAGTGCGAGGATGTGAGATTGCCACAAACTTAACTCTACAAGAGTATTTTGAAGAAGAAGAGAGAGAAAAAAAAAGGGGGTCTAGTGCTCGGGTAGGATTAAGAATTTATCTCCATTTTAGAACAGCATTTCACCATGTAATAATTTAAACCAGATTCATATTATCTTTGAAATAGATCACATTATATTTACTAGCAGGTGTCGCCTTGCAGTTAACCCCTAATCTGTTGCCTCTCTTGCAGGTGGAACAATGTGATGCTAGTGTAAGTTACGATACCCAGCTGCTGGTAGCTCACTTTTCTCCATTGGACTTGAAGATTGCAACATTCCTGGGTTCAAATTTTATGCATGGGTCTCAGCTTGTCAAAAAGAATCAGTTGACTTTGAAAATTAATCTTGTCAAGCCTCAGTTATTTCATGTGTCAGGTTTTGGGATTCAGAACCATAACTGAAAGTACTCATCATTAGTGACTGTGTGATCTGTTTTTAAACAAAACCATGTACGTATTGGGCATCTGTGAATCACACAGGCCACCCATTGCCGGGCCTGTCAGAGCTCACGAGTTTGTGGAGTATGCCGTAATTGTTATGTAACTTGATTTCCATTTCTTACTTGGTATCATTTGCACACTGTATTGTCATTCCCATTATTTATCAATTATAGTAGTTTATACCCTCCACCCAAATTGCAAGTATGTGTTAGAAATTTTAAAGGGAACTCCTGGATGGACACGTTAGGTTCACCGTGCGGCAAGAGTGAGCGGTGATCTCGGCTCCCGGAGCCAGCGCGAGTGTGGCCGCCACCGCCCAGACTATTTAAATACCTGCTCACTCACCTCAGTGGAGGATGAAAGGATGTGGTGTTTATCCTGCTTTATGTGCAGAGCTGATAGTTGTGTGTTGTACAGCGACCAGAGCTGGTCTTTACACAGTTGAGTTCTAGCTAACATGGTCATACATGGAACAGGGAGTCTGTTGCTCATGTGGCATTTCTGTACACCAGTAAACCATCACACTTCATTAAAGTCGAGTCACATCTTGTGCTTGACCATGATTGGCCATGTGACGATGTATATTATCTATTTACATTTCTTTTTATAATGTAGGGAAGAATTTCTATGTCACTTGTACATTTTTTTGTTATCTCCTTGTGGGCAACATTGGACTTGGGCGCAGAGCCTGGTGGCTGCACAGAACCTGTGCTACCTTGTTGTGACTAGGAGGATTGGTGGCGCCCAAGTCTGATACAACTTCCAACTGAAATGATATTTTGCATCCTGGTTATGGTGATGCCAATTTTGTGCTGTTCTGAGGAAGAGGCCTCCAAATGTGCCCATCACAGTTATATAATTTCCAGTCTTGTTTCTGCCTTAAATTTTGTAAAATCCCTGAATATGTATTAGTTATAGTTATAAATATGATTATATACAGTTATTGAAACTATATTATTTTAGCTGCTTATAAACAGGCCTGTTCTGGTTATATGCCAGACTGGTTTCAATCAGTCATGAACCTTACCAGTTAAGTTTGAATTTTATTTTCCTGTATTTAAATTGTTATTATTGAAGACTGTTATTCTAGGGGTCAAACTTGATTGGCACATCATCTAGTAAATATTTGTTGTGCTCCATTGTGCTCAGGAATTCTTGCCAAGGTTGTCCTTCCCAAGCCTGGCACAATTGACCACTATGTGTGTACACTGATCTGCAAAGTCAGACAACAATCTTGTACAGTTAAAAGTACCTATTATAAATAATAAAAGGATAAGAAGTTATTTGTAACTTTTATGGACTTTGGAAAACTAGATGGATAGAAAAGCCTTGTGGAATGAACAATGTGGTGTGGGAGCAAACTATTCTTGTGTACTAATCCCTGAAAACCCTGGGGCAGATGCTCCCCCTTGGGAGTTTAGATCTGAAAAATGTCAATAAAAACTTTAAAACTTTATATACAAATTTTACTATGGCATTATTCACTTCAAACAAATGCCCAGTCAGGACATCACAAGGCTTGTCACAAACTGCACAGCCTCGCAATAAATTAGATGGTTTTGAATGGCGAGATGTAAATTTCTCCATTGGGTGAAACTGATCAAGAAGCAATGATGATGAACTAAACTACTTGCGTCTGTACCTTAAAATAACCTTTGAACATTCATGAAGTAGAAAAATAAATAATTGTATGTACACCTTAATTTAAGTCCTCACTTAATGTAACTGATTTACACATCACTGTAATTTTTCCTCAAAATCTTCAAGAAACAAAGCTCCATAAATGCTTCCTCAATTCAAGACCAAAGATAAATCCTAAAGAAAAAACATTACAATCCAGTAAACATACAATCACAAAGGCATTAACCGAGGACTTTCTATATACAGAAAACCTTGAAAATCTTCAAAGAATTTTTAAACTTTGTACGCATTTGTCAGTACTACAATTTGAAATATATAAATCATTTAAATGATCCAACTCTTCTTTCTTTGTCTTCAGTAGAGGATATCCCCTCAGTGTGAGGACTAAAGTCCCTCTAATTCACAAGCATGCAAGTCTTCATAACCATTTATCTTAATTTCTAGGAATTATGTAAGGCCTCAAGGATCCTGCTTATTGTCTTTACTATCCTTCTAATTTAGTTGCTTGTAAAATGCCTGGCAATTGGTAAAACTCAGTTGTTGAGGTGGAGCGGAGGTTATTACAGACTGCCATGATAGCACAAGTCTTTCTTAGGAACTGGAGAAATAATATTTTGATTGGCTGTTTTAGCACTGAAATCCAGTTGTGAATCATACCATCAGAATAAAACTGATTTGCATCCTATTAATGATGTAGGTTTGAGGTAATGCATGATATGCCTAAATTGTTGGCAGTTGACTAGTTATATGTTTGTTATCTAGTCAGTTATGGTAAACTCACACCTTCACTACTTGAATTTATCATCATCCTTCTCTGCCCTGCCTGTCATTCCAATGCTCAGTTACTGCCTTGATTTTCTGTCACAAACTTGTACGGTTTTTGATGGGAAAGACTATTTTGCCATAAGCTGTCATAACCTATGGGAAGGAGGAGCGGTTTTCAACCAGAGAATTAAAGAACTTGTTTTGGTTAATGACTATGTGAATGTAAGTATTTCTTGGATTCTAATAGACAAACTATGGTAATGTACCTTCATCAAGGCTACAAACCAGCAAGGGATGAACAAAAACTAAAGGCCATAATTACCTTGGGTGAGGAGACCTACCAAATTAATGTAACGTAAATGTTTTTCAGCCATCGAAAGGACCAGCAACAAGGAGGACATTCCTGCGTGTGAAGTGAGCCGCTAGGACTGGGGTGTTCTTGGTGGGAAAGGTGGCCAGCAGGAGGGAGTCGTTGCTGCGCTTCACGTCTGGGTTGTTGGTCACATTGGTGTCATCTTCATGGTTGTCCTCCAACACACGACTAAAGTCCCACAGCTTGACACAATTATCCATCCCACCTGTCGATGCCATGGTGGTTGTATTGCTGTACTCTTTCCTCTCAGACTATTTCATTTTTCCTTCTTATACTAGAACTACTTTATCCTTATCCTTTTGATGATACAACTATGTGCTGATGTTGCTTTTATTCATTCTTATCCAAATCTATCAATATACCAGGCCAACATCCCCCTAAAGAGGGATAGCAGATACAAAGCCCTAACACTCACACCCAAGCATACATGTAAATACACTATTCTCTCTTAGCCCTTAAATCCCTAAAAGAGAAGACTGCATTATTCCACTTCTTTCTCTTCACCCTTCCTCTCCTTCAAACTGCACACTGAACTTCCATTGTACAAGAGGTATTCCACTTACACCCCCAGCATCTATCCTACACTTGTATATCCACCACCTCATTCTCTCCAAATTACCAACTTATTTAAAGAATTCTCTTTATAAACCAAAGACTGATAAGTTGATGGCACTGCTAACTCACCAGAAGCTAGAACGTTGCAGTCCCTGGAGAAGGCGATGGCATAGATGGTAGAGGTGTGTGAAGCCATTTCAGCTATAAGATGGCCATGTGCCATGTCCCACACCAGCACACGCTTGTCCCCGCCAGCTGAAGCAAGGAAGCGGCCACACGGGGAGTATGCCAGAGCATCAATTATGTCCTGCAGAGTAAACAATATAATGATGACACATCACTTATGTTGATGTTGTGAAGGGTACTTCCCTACTTTCGTTTGTAATGTAGTTTTCCTTTATTACTATTGTTTGTTTTTTTATATTAAAAGGGCACTGGCCAAGGGCAAACAAAACAAGTAAAAAAGAGGTCCAGTTTAGCATTAGAGGTGTCTTGACACTCCTCTTTTGAAAGAGTTCAAGTCATAGGCAGGTGGAAAAACAGACAAAGGAAGAGAGTTCCAGAGTTTACCAGTGTAAGGGATGAAAGAGTGAAGATACTGGTTAACTCTTGCATTAGAAAGATGGACAGAATAGGGATGAGAGGGATGAGAAGTAGAAAGTCTTGTGCAGCGAGGCCACAGGACTGGGGAGGCATGCAGTTAGCAAGTTCAGAAGAGCAGTCAGCATGAAAATAGCAGTAGAAGATAGATAAAGATGCAACATTGTGTCGGTGACTTAAAGAATGAAGACAGTAGTCAGTTAGAGGAGGAGAGTTCATGAGATGAAAAGCTTTAGACTCCACCCTGTGTGAGTTGAACCCTCCCAGACATGAGAACCATACTCCATACATGGGTGGATAAGGCCCCTGTACAGAGTAAGCAGCTGGGAGGGAGAGAAAAATAGATGGAGATGCCACAGGACACCTAACTTCTTGGAAGCTGATTTAGCAAGAGTAAAGATATTAAATTGCCAGTTTAGATTTTTAGTAAAGGATAGAGCGAGTGTGTTTAATATGGAAGAGAGGGGCAGTTGAGTTTCATTGAAGAAATAGTGTTTTTGAGGTATTATAGCACAGCTTACCTTATGGCCAGTCAGTACACGCACACAGTTGCCATTGAGACAGTCCCACACTCGAATGGAGCGGTCACTGGAGCCTGTTGCCACATAATTACTATTTGGGTGGAACTGAACAACCTGCAAGATAAAACATCAGGATTATAGTACCGAACAACATTACTGTAAACTTTGCCACTGACAGTACCAGGCTACCAAAAAGACTACAGGCTTATTGTTTCTGTTATCAAACCCTTTATAGTATTCTTTGGCAGCTATCGCTTCTAGAATCAGGCTTTTGCGTGTCACAAATTTTGAATTTTCACAGCACTTCCTGAGAAAATAATGGTAATCATGATAACTAATAAGGAATGGACCACTTAATAAGAAGCAGACCACAGTAATCCAAATCCACAGTAATCAAAGCAAGAGGAATAAGCAAAAAACCAAAACCAACCAACAAGAGAATAAGATACACTCACATCAACATCAGAAAAGTGTCCGGCAAATATCCTGAGAGGTTGGTGGTGATCGGTGGCCCATAGGCGGCCGGTGCGATCGTGTCCCCCTGAGGCAAAGTAGTAACCATAGGGGGAAAAGCAGACATCCCACACAGGGAAGATGTGACCTTTGTACACCACCAGGCAAGTCCATGTTTGGAGGCTCCACAGGCGAACTGGTGAAGATGTTCAGATGGTGATCAGAAGAGGAGGAGGAGAAAGAGAAGTACAAAGGAAAAACATACAGCAACAGTCATACTGGACTTAATGGGAGTAACATTTGCTAATTTCCTAATTATGAACCTGTCCAAAACACACACACACAAACACCCACTGGTCCCATCCTCCCCAGCACTAAGTAGTAGGTTACGGTCTGGACTTAGGCAGACAGAATACACGGGGCCTGCATGTCCCAGAAGTGTGCGCACAGGCTCGGCTGTGCGCTCGTCCATCATGCGCACCAACACGTCATCTGTGGTGGGCAGGAGAGAGGGGCATCAATGTGGAGAATAAGAATAAGAGAGCAGTTGAGGATGATTTTGTGTCAGTTTTGTCTAGTTATGATGAGGAGACAGGTGTACACACACACACACACACACACACTGATTGAATTGCACCAAGAGTTTTAAAAGAGGCAAAGTATCAAATCATCAAACCTCTTATGAAACTATTCAATAAATGCTTAAATTCTTGATGAGTTCCAGGCATTTGGAAATTCAAATATGTTACTCTCATACAAACAAAGGGCAACAAACCACAACTGAATAACTACAGAACAATCAGCCTCAAATCCATAGTTGATAAAATAATGGAAACTATAATACGTGATAAACTAGTAAGTTTCCTAGAAAATATTTAGATTAAAAATATTCACATGACTTTCATAACAAACGCTCTTGTCAAATGAATCTGCTTGACTTATATAATAATGTATTCAACCTTTATGATGAGACAAAAGTGCTAGATATAATTCATTTTAACTTTCAAAGTGTTCAACAAAGTTCCACATCAACGATTCATAAAAAATTAGTCACATGGCATAGCTGTGAAAATTCTTAAGTGGTTTGAAGACTGATTTTCCGAGAGAAAACATCATGGTGTCACAAGCGGTAAATTATCTAACTGGCAAGACGTTGAAATCCATCCATCCATTCTATCACACAGTGTCTCACTGCAAGACTCACTAATAAGGCCACTCCTTCCCTAGCTCTCACTCTGGTCACACCTTATATCACGCATTCAAAACTTCCATTCACCCTTCCCCTTCAGTTTAGTTTCACTCAATGATAACACATCAAAGTTCTGCTCCACAAACATTCTTCCAGTTACCTCCCTTTTGCCCCAAGTGTACTACATCTACACACATTCAGAAACTCAATCTTCCCCCTCTGCGCCTTGTCTTTTCATATGAAAGTAGTATACAAGAGGAATTTCTCAGATTCTTCACTCCGTCCCTTACAAGCTGCAGGGACACACAGTGATAGGATTACTGCAGCCTCAACCATATAATATATAACTGAATTTTGTCTTTGGATTGGTCAAAAGCCATTACTTCCATTACCACCCACATCATCCTTTCCCTTATTCTACAGTTTTCCATTCTATGTCCACACTTTGTATTCCCGATTGCTCTTACATCCTATACAATAATACCTTTTCTTACATCCCCATTATATATTGGCCTCTTTATAACTTACCATTTCCTTCTATTTGCTCAAATATCTCACTATGATCCTCTTACTCACACTATATTTGCCTTACAGCTCTTCTTTATACACACATATATCCCTCCTCCCTCTCTATTCCTTCCCTCCTTCCTTACATACACAACAAGTTCCCACACCCTCCCACACACATACCTGCCTCCTTGTCGATGTCGCTCAACTGCTCTGCTGACTTCATGCACCTCAGTTTCATAGGTGTGATGCTTTGGACTCGCACCTGAGAGTCTGATGTGCCGTACGCTAGGATGCTGGAGTCATCTGATATGTCCACTGATGTGATGCTGTAGAGAAAGGATTGTTGGTGGTGGTAGTGTTGAGAAAAATGAAAAGAAAATTGTCTCCAGAACCTTCTCTATCATAAAAAAAAGCCTCATATTATTGACCATATACGGACATCATTCATTTGCATCTTTCGTTTCTTCATTTTCTGATGGTCACATCTCCCCTGTCCATATCCTAAGCCCCAATATACAATATACTTACTTTCCAGCAGCATTGAGGAAGGTGTAGAAGCAAATAGATGGTAGTGTGTCCTTCAGCAGTGTGACACGTTTGAGGGTGTCCCTGAAGGCCTTGGCTCGCTCCATTCGGTCCATGTCTCTCCTTGGTGGAGAAGAAAGAATGGATAAATTATGCTTCTATGATATAACTTCCGCACGCCCGCGTGCACGCACGCACGCACACACACACACACCCTTTCATGCTTTTCTCAATAACTTTTTCTTTTCTTTGTTTTCTCTTTTTTCTATCTCTCTTACTTTCCTTTAAATCCTTCCTTCTTTTTCTAATCTGAATCTACAATCTCAATTGCTTTTTATAATTTCTTTCTTCCCATCTTTCATTCCTCCAACATCTTGTCTTCCTTTTCCTTACAGTTCAGGCAGAGGTATCCTGTTGCCTGGGGGAGCATTGGGATCATTCTTCTTACTCTTCTGCAATGCATCTTTCTTCGGCTTCTTCTTCTTGGGCTTGTCTCCCTCCTCCTCCCCCTCTTCTTCCTCTATTGCCAGGTTAGGGATCTCTGGTTCCTTCAGGAGGCCATAGTAGATCTTTGCCTTGTTTACTGTGGGGGATGGAAGGAGAGCTAGGATAGTGAATGCTTTGCACTGTTGTGGTATAGTACAAGGAACAACATACAGCAACATTGGGGAGGTGGAGGCCTAGTGGCTAGTCACTCAACGACATTCAACAATAGTAGTAGTACTCTTCCCTACTCTATCCATCCCTTCCCTTTCACCACGGACCCACCTTGCCTGGGGGCCTCCCCCTCCTGAGCACCTGCCGTGGCTGTCACCTGTGCCTTGGTCCGTGGCACACCTTCATAAACATCAAGATAGAGACGGTCATGGATGATCCTTGGTACTGGACCTCCACCACTCTCTGTCAGGAAGCGCTTCAAATGGGAATAGGTGTCTCGGGAGAGTCTGATTGTGAACTGACTAGACCTGGAAGGAGAGGTGATGATGAGGTGAGAAGGAAGAATGAGAATTATGTTTGATTATAGTTTAAAAGTGGACGAGAGAGAGAGAGAGAGAGAGAGAGAGAGAGAGAGAGAGAGAGAGAGAGAGAGAGAGAGAGAGAGAGAGAGAGAGAGAGAGAGAGAGAGAGAGAGAGAGAGAGAGAGAGAGAGAGAGAGAATGTCGTGACCATAATTATGTGATATATGAAGGTGGAAGATACATGTGGAATAGTAACCACATGGCTTGGAACCACGTGGTAAGGAAATATAGAGATTGGAGAGAAAATCAAATACTAAGATTATGGGTCAGTCAGTGGCGAGATCAAAACAACAGGTGTTCCATATCAGAACGCCAGGTAAACATGCAGATAATCCATATACAGGAAATTAAATGTACAAGGGAATATGGTCTAGATATCAGCATTCAGACTAGAGAGTGAGATAAAAGGGAAGATATATATGTTAAGTATGAAACAGAAGTTCAAATGTTGTTACACACATAGCGCTACAAATGTAATGTTTACTTATGATCAGAGGGCAAAAGACAAACGTAATGCTTACTTATGACCAGAGAGTCAGATAAATGGGAAGATAAATTTTGTGAGACAGAAGTGATTTTATGGGACGAGAGTTCAAATGTTGTCCACACAGAGGGAAAACAAGCCTAAGGATTAGCCTAACAACAATGTCATAGCCGTCACTGATGTACTATTCATTTCCGAGTATTGTAAACCTAACAATTAGCCTTAAACCAATATAGGGACTTCCCCAAATGTTGTGTCTGTAGAAAATTGGTAACTGTCTAGATTTTGGAAATAAAAGAGGCTTACTTGCTTAGAGAAGTCAGCATTCACTCAGACTTCTACTCAGGAAGTAATCAACTCAGCTCAGAATGGAGCTGTTGAGATATTGGGGTAAGTGGAAACTTGTTCTAATGCAGTCTTGAAAGCAGCTGTAGGATGTTAGTGTAAGGATATTTTATGTAGGATTTGTGATTTATTAAGTGTTGCTCCGTGATTATTTTATTAAGTGTTGCTCCATGATTATTTTATTATGTATTGCTCCGTGATTATTTTATTATGTGTTGCGCCATGATTATGAATATTTTTATATGCTCCTAGAAGAATTACTTATGTGCTGATTATATATGTGTCAAAGCAAGAAGAAAGAATGATGTTATTATATGACAGAAGGAGCAAAGGAAGATTATTTGTTAATTAAAGTTATAGAAAATGGAAAGATTTTTTAATGAAAATCATTTTAGAAATTAGTGTTCTGTACCCTGTGACCAAAGTATAAGTTGATTAACAGAACACGAAAACGTTGCAATAACGAGCGACGAAAGAGAGAGAGAGAGATTTATGTTTTGTATGTCTGGCTATCAAATGATATCCTGGTAATGAAATAAAATCCCTAAACATGTACTAGAGCTTTCTTGCCTCATTCATGCCACATATTTACATAATACAACTTGTCACAATCATCACCAGCTAAGTCATTAGAATGCATCCTACTAAACTTGATAATGGAGTAGGTTCACATCTGGGCTATGGCTGAAGAATGCATATTTCATTATTCATACCTTCCCAACTGCTCACACTATCCTTAACCCCTTCCCTTCATGTGCCTGTATACCTTCCCATATCCTAGGAAACATTAAGATGACGCACCCTTTCTTTCCCCTTCCCTTGCTTTTTTGCATCCATTCCACGACACACCACTCCTCCTTCCATAGTTCACTCTCACTCCCCATCATACAATCCATCATACGGGTTTCCTATACCTCCATTATTTACTTAACCACCTTCTTCCAAAAATTTCAATTAACTATTCTGTAAAGTGCTCAGGACATTAATCAACCCAATTCTTGAACACATTTTCTATCTTCTAGGTCAAGGTGGAGGCTTCTTTCTATCCATATTCATCTTGTCCTTCCCACTTTGGGGCCACTGGCAACTAGCAATGTTAGCGCAGTGCTCTAACTGGATGGCCATGGGCCACAGATTATCAAATTAAAATTCCAAAAACAAAAGCTGATGTTTAGTGCACTTTACCCATTAGTTCCACCTCAACTGTTGTAATAACGGTGCAACCACATGAAGGTGTGGATAATCTAAGGTACCACCTTTTGGAAGGGTACCTCTGGTTGAGAGGACCACACTAGTGTAGCTCAGGCCATATATAATACAACTAGGTAAATCCAACCTGAAGTTATCCATGATCTGGTATCCGGACATGTGTTCCCGGTTGGTGACCAGGGACAAGCGGTGGATGTCCTCTTGGAAAAACTCTTCTTGCGTGCCCTTAAGACGCTCCAGGAAGTTCTTGGCCACCTCTTCATGTCCATTGTAGACCAGCTCAAGGTACATGTGCACAAATACAGGGTACAGCACCAGGGACACCTCATGCTGTGGGACATTGTACATAAGATAGTATATATAGAATAAAAAAGGACAATATAATTTTGTAATTTATAATTTCCTAGTGTATGTAAGAGAAGTGGTGTATGAATAAAGGATTAAATCTTCTAGTATTGTATTAGTGGAGTAAGAATAAAGGATCAACTCACCTTGTATGGGTCCAAACTCTTCTCAATGAAGGAGTGGAGAGCCTTGTAAGCATCTTCATATTTGGCTGGGTCTCCTTCACTCTTGTATGCTGACAGCACACTTGAGACCTCTGTGTCGCCCCCAAGACCTTGCTTCTCATCATCCACCACATCAAAGAAGTTACATTCCTGCCGCAGTAAATCCTCAGACCTCTGCAACAATTGTATGTCTATTAAGCTTAGGAGTCAAATGTTCTTTTTGCATAAATCACTGCATTTCGTCTTCCCCCATCCAAAAAACCCGCATTCCCACAGGTCCACAGGCTTGTTGGAGGTGGTGATGACACCCAACAATATATGCATTTGAAACGGATATACAGTGGAATCTTGACTTGCGAGTTTAATTCGTTCCGTGACCGAGCTCGTAACTCAATTTGCTCGTATATAAAATCAATTTTCCCCATTGAAATTAATTGAAATGCCATTAATCCGTTCCAGTCCCCAAAATACCACCCAATTTTTTGTTATGTGTTTTTAAATAAGAAAAATGTATTTATAAATAACAAATATTGTATAAAAACATAATAAAAGATAATGTAAAGCAAATCAGCATGAATGGCTCGTGCCTTCTCGCAGATGATACCCTCCGTCACGGTATCTCCCACAAGCTCCTTCTCTCTCACCCACATCAATAGCATGTTCTCCATCTTTTCATGGACAGAGGTCCGGAGCTTAGAAATTATTTTAACGCCCTTGGCTGGTGTTATAGCCTTTATCGACTCCTGCTTCAATATGGTACATATCGTAGAAGTATTGCGCTCGTATTGCCTCGCCAAGTCGATTACTGGCATACCTTGCTCGTGTTTTTCTATGATTTCACGCTTTATTTCGATAGACATCATCCTTTTCTTCTTTGCACCGCTGTCCTTTCCTCTCACTTTCTTAGCACCCATGGTTACAAACAAGAAATTTGGTAAAATAAATGCACAAAAGCACAGAACGCGAGCACAACAGAGATCCTTACGCGGCGAGGTAAACACAAGCAGAGAACGAATTTTGCACGGGAGAGCTGGGCGGGCATATGGCTGCGTTTACTAAGACAATACTGCACGCTCCATATTGCTCAGTGACAAGATTAGAGGTTTGTAATATTTTGTTTAATTATAATAAATAAGCATTTCATGGTAACAAACTATAATATTTTATATGTTGGCACTAAGTTCCTGTAGGTTTACTACTGTAGCGCGCAGTATTGTCTAGTGAACGCAGTCCTGAACATGACTCGTACCTCAAATTTTGGCTCGCAATTCAAAGCAAAAAATCGACCGAGTGACGGCTCGTGTCTCAAAAAACTCGTATGTTGGGGCACTCGTAAGTCAAGGTTCCACTGTAATGTCAAAATCATTCAAAATGGATCAAAATCTATACAAAAAGTGTTTATAAACAGGTGCGAAATGAATATTAGAATCATTCAAAATGCATCAAATCTATACAAAGTGTTATTTATATCCAGGTGCAATATTGTGAAAAAAATTGGTTAGACTGGAGAATAGGTCCGTGTCACGTACAAACACGAAACTCACATATCATGTAGAATACTCGGTAGTGGTTCCATAAACGTTAAAAAAATGAGGTGCTCACTTCAAGTGTGGTCGTAATAGCACTCAAAAGTGTGGCGAAATTCAACAGTTTCTAAGTCCAGAGAGCTTTACACCAGTCAAGACAAAACACTGAAATGATTATCTTTTGTTTATGACTGGGATTTGTGGGTAATGGCATAAAAGGATTTCATGATATATATAGAACCGAACCGTCCAATCGCGCCACCATTTGTCACTGCCATTCTTGCCGCTACCAATTAGATCTTTCCACGCTAGGTTCAGTTACGCTTTTCATTTGTTTTAGGGACAGGTCAGGTGTTCCTATACAGACTCATGGCAGTTGTTGATATGGCTATCAACGCAGTAAGACGTGACGAACATCTTCCCGTTTCTTGTGAAGGATGTTATTTGTCCTATGGTGATTTTTGTGGAACATATTTCAAGGACTGAAGGGTTTAGTGCCTGAAAAGAAACTTTGTGAAAAGTGCGGGAAGGAGTGCTGTGTAGATATACGCTGAGCTCTACCCACTTCCATCGCCTTAACAATAACTACACCACACCGGTAAGTCATAACGATATAATTTTGGAGATCCTTTGTTAGGTTAGGTTAATGACCTAGCGGGGGTTCCAGGGGGAGGCGCAGCCCCTTCTGCTAGGTTAGGTTAATGTCCTAGCGGGGGTATCCAGGGGGGGCCCAGCCCCCCCTGGACCCCCCGCTAGGAAGTGTTATTTATATCCAGGTGCAATATTGTGAAAAAAAATTATCAATAAAAGCAGTACCACCTTGGCTCCACCCACTTAACTGAGTCACATAAAGAGAAAGACCTTGGAGTCCTCGTAACCCCAGACCTGAAGCCCACTGCCCAAGTGGGCAAAGGCAGCACCATCTGCCAACTCTGTGCTGGGCAGGATTAAAAAGACTTTCACCTGCCTAGAAAAAGAGGTGCTGCTCCCTTTGTACACATCAATGGTCCGTCCACGGCTGGAATTTGGTTTCAAGTTTGGTCCCCTTACACTTACACTAGGAGGGACATTAATGTACTGAAGTGTACAAAGAAGAGCCACTAAGCTTGTTCCCTCACTCACACACCTTTCCTATGAAGATCGATTATCCAGTCTGGATCTCACCACCTTAGAGGCAAGACACAGAAGAGGTGATATGATAGACCTTTAAGATCCTCAAGGGTTTTGACAGGGTGGGGGCCAGGAAGGCTTCCTCAAACTGAACACCAGACACTAGGGGACACAGCTTTAAGTTTGAGAAACCCAGACACCACACCAAGGAAAGGAATATGTCCTTTTCATCAAGAATTATCAATGAGTGGAAGAGGTAATTAACAGCAGGAGTATTAATACTTTTAAAAAGTTTCGACCGACACGTTCAAAATGTAACGAGAAGAGGCATCTCTTACGAGCCCTAGGCTCCCTTGCACCTTTTGTTATCACTAGGTAAGCAATTGAAAAGTATGAACAAAGCAATACAATAACACGGCGGGGCTCGGTCGGATGCAACACTGGAAATTTACTTGCTCGGTAACACTAGCCAGGTAGCCTCACCTTAAGATGGCTGGTCTTGAGGAACTGCAGGACAGCCACCAGTGTGTTCCTGTCCACTGTGTTGGCCTGCGCGTCCTGGGCCAATGGTACAGGCTGTTCAGGAGGCGGGGCGGCGGGAGCTGAGGCAGGCAGCACGGCCGCCGCCACCATGTTAACCAGGCCGTGCTCACTGCTGCCCATCACCTGCTGGGGGTGATGCGTCAGCTGCTGGCTAGTCTGCATCTCCACCGCGGCCAGACCATTAATGATGGTGGGGTTGGCCGGGGTGAGCGATGCATAGGTGGGTCCACTTAACTCTGCCATGTTTGTATCACGTCATGGCCACACTACTCGAGATACGACTCCCTCGCCGCCGCCGCCGACACCTTCTTCTTCTTCTTGTGACCTCTTTCGCTTTTTATCGCTTCGTAGGTCCTCTTTTCCTTCACTGTACTGCTCCTGGTATCTATTATGTCCCTTTTCCCCACGCCTGTGTCAGGAACTCTTTAGCCGCTCTTATGATTTTCTCTCTCTCTCCCTCCTTCTCTCCCCTGGACAGGCCCAGCACTGTAAGGATTCCTCCGTCCTCCTCCTCCTCCAGTCTTCTACACCACTCCTTTCTTCCTAACACTGCCATTATGGATCCTATCAGCTTGTCTCTTTCCTCATCGTACCTGCCACACTCTACTAAGAGGTGTCCTATGGTCTCCCTGTCTCCTCGATCTGCAGCTGTTACAATCCTGATCTAACCCATCCCTGTTCCTCGCCTTCACCTCAAGTGTGCCTGTCCTAGCCTTTATTAGTAGCCTGCTGCCCCAATCTCCTACATGCCATTTGAGTGCCTCAGGCCTCTCCTTACATCTATACCATTTCAGTGTGGACTTAACTTCCATCCCTGCCTGCCATCTAGCTAATCCACCCTCTTCTATCCTTTTCTTTACCTCTCTGGGCTCCATCCTATGCCAATCCTCTTCCAAATTCTCCCTTCTTTTCCATCTATTCGTTTCTTTCTTCCATGATGACCTGCCATTATTTTCCCTCAGTACATGCTTTACCCACCTATCCTCATCAAGTCCTTCCATCTTCTTTATGAAGTTTAATTTCCCTTTAACTATCCTCTCCCTGAAGGTACTCCAGCCCATCTCTCCTCTAATGGCTTCTATTGCTGTACTGCGTGGAGCACCCAACCCCCACCTACCTATTCTATTCTGACTCCTCTCCAGCTTTACTATGTCTCCCTCCCGGTAATAGGTAATCTCAGACCCATATAAACAGTACGGCACAGCCATCCCCTTCCATAGACTCCTTCCTACTTCCTACTTGTTAATTGATCTTCCACCTGCATTAATTATCATTCCGGTCATCTTCCTGGTCTTCCCCTCATTAATCCTCATCTGTTTCTCTCCTCCTATTCCTTCTTTACTCACTTCTAACCCTAGGTAAGTGTACCTATCCACCACCTCCAGTATGTTGTTTCCTAACATCCACTGTCCTTCCTCCATCCTTTTTTTCTTCTTCTCGTCCTTTACTTTAAATTTTGTTTTCGCCTTTATGTATTTTCCTCTCATTTCAATATTTTTCTTTATTTTTTTTAACAACAGATACTCGATTTAACTTATACTTACCTTATTGTACCTGCTCTCTTGATATCCATACCTAGTATAGTACCCAATGGATTTATGCTGTTACAGTATTTCTTTGTTTAAATGGCTATTTAAGTAAAATCTAATCGATATAATTACGTTACAAATTATTCATGCTGATGCACAAAAATCTCGTTTCCGGCAAAAGTAACCGATATGCACTTGCTGGCGGTACTACGTTAGCAGTGCAGTGCAGTCAAGGTAGAATCCCTTCGGTATACCGGTATTTTAGTCGATTTTTCCCGATCCGTCATCCTGTTAGTCCATCAGCCCACCATAACACACTCACAACACAACACACTCACTTTCATCTCTATCCTTGTAGGTCGTCATGTCCTAACGCTTCTTTTACTGTACCTAATTATTAATTAATTAATTAACACTCTTGGATGTAAACGAATAATTACGTATTTTTTTCTCATTTTTTAAGTTTTTTCCGTTTATCTTTTTTCTATGGCTTATTTTGGTTTTACTACCGGTTTGAATAATTTATATATATTCTTTTCTATAGTTTATATTGGTTTAATTTAATTATTATTGTCTATTTCCGTTTTTCAATTTTATGATTGACCTTAGATATAAACATTTTTCATGCAATAAATACGAATAAAATATAAAAAATGTTTATGTAGGAAAGAGTTAGGTGTTTTAGACGATTTTCTCAAGTATATATAATTGCTTTCCTATGTATAATAAAAATCTCAATTTTGGTTTTATATATACGTGACTCACCAGCCAACACACGGCGACCATCTTGCGGTACCTGTTGAAACCTCTTCATGTTATTTATTAAGGTTATTTACGCTTAATAGGTAATGTTTTCTTTATATCCAACCACTATTAATGGTGAAGAATAGTGTGTTACTGCTCCTCCATCCCTCAAAATGACAAGTAGAGGAACAGGGAAGGTTTAAAACGAAGAAATATTATCACTGGATTAGAGGTACTGTCGGCTGCTAGCGGTCACAAGAAGATCTGTTCTGTTATGTTCTATCAAGTTATTACCCTTAATAGGCACTGTTTTATTTATATCCAACTACTATTAATAGTGTGTTACTGCTCCTCCATCCCTCAAAATGACATGTAGAGGAACAGGGAAGGTTTAAAACGAAGAAATATCACCGGGTTAGAGGTCCTGTCTGGCTGCTAGCGGTCACAGGCACAGACAAGCCAGCTAACATAACCTTACGTCCTCACTGATGATTACTCTTGTTGTGCACCGCAGAAAGTCAACACCTCCGGATCTCATGAAAATTGTTACAATGATGGTTTTGGTCATGCTGAACACGAATCTGGACTTATTTTCATCATTACTATAATATCAAACATTAAAAAAATATATAGAGAAAAATAAGAGATACAGGAAATACTTTAATTATTCCTGTTACTATCACCTCATATTCATTATTATGAGGGTGAGGGATGGGTCGGCTCTCCATGTGCCTGGGGTCAACTCATGTGTCTCGGGATCCTCCACATCAACATTGAGAGCTTGGATCCCAAATCTTGAGGAGGTCGTGGAGAACACAACAGACTATCACCACAGGCTCCAGTCGATCCGCATTCAGTGTGGAATACTATAAATCTGCAAAGTACAACAGCACAATTGATTAGGAATATGGTTATGAGACACACAAACACACACACACACACACACACACACAAAACAGAGAGATACATGCTTTTTTACACACCTTTTGGCCAGGACACCGAAGGCGTTTTCCACAATACGTCTTGTCCTGCTCAGCCTGTAGTTAAAGATGCATTCCTCCTTCATCATCTGTCATTGAGGGTAGGGCTTTTGCATCCAATGGCATAGGGCGAAGCAATCATCCCCTACAAGAAAAGAAAGTAGGGTATAGCCATTCCAGATTCACCGTGCAGAGGCTCAGGTGGGGGTAGGTTAACTTGATTGTCCTCAAACATCTGGTGGAGGGGAGAGTGCCTGAAAACCTCCGCCGGAAATTGTAGGACATGTCCCTGTAGGTGCTACCAGTGGCCAGGAAACGTAGGGTAATTGCCACCCGTAGCTCAACATCAGAAGCTTTCTCCAAAATGTTACTTTTCTCTCAAGCCTGGGGGTCAAACATTCAACAAGCTCATCAAAGACGCTCTCAGTCATTCGTGTGAAATTTCTGTAGAGTTCCGGATCGAATTCACCCAAAGACTTCATGAGGGCATGTGTAGGTCTATCAACCAGGTAGTGTCTGACCCACATCTTTTGGCGTTGCTTTCTTTTTTCCTTTTTATAGCGGTAATACAAAAGTGCTAGCTTACACACTCTCACAGCCGAGTCCAGATGATTGATTAACTTGAGGCGGTCGCAAGGAGCCATTGCTATCGGTGAGGAAGCTTGGAAACGAATGGCACAGTGGTAGGCTTACCTGTATATATATATATATATATATATATATATATATATATATATATATATATATATATATATATATATATATATATATATATATATAATATATATAATATATATATATATATATATATATATATATATATATATATATATATATATATATATATATATATATATATATATATATATATATATATATATATATATATATATATATATATGCAGGCTCCAATGTTTTAGTAAATCGTACTTCCATGACAACCGCTGCACGGTGAAGATTTGGTTACTGTCCGTAAGCCGTAATCAAATTTCGCCTTTAAGGGGAATATAAGCCATGTATATAGATAGATCAATGCAATACTATACAATAATAGCCTGAGTATCAATGCAGTACTAAAGAATAATAGCCTAAGTATCAATGCACATAATACTACCATCAGTTTCAAGGTAACTACATGTCAATTGACTATATTACAGTCTTAAGCTAAAGAATATTGTGATATAATAATTAAAACCTAACTTAGAAAAACGTATTTATTTACATTGTATGCAATTACATACATCAATAAGAGTTATTGAATAAGGAGTCAACCATGTCTGCGTACATCTACACGGAAGCAATTTCAATTAACAATGATAATTTGTCTAGCTGTAGGACACACACACACAAATATACACAAAAAAATTGTTTTTCCCAAAGAAGTATATATATTTGGAATGGACAGAAGGATGAGGTGATAATGGCAAAGAATGTACATCAATTGAAAGAAAAACTGGACAAATATAGATATGAAGACAGGACCACACGAGTGTAGCTCAGGCCCTGCATACAACTAGGTAAATACAGGATTGCTTCACAAATTCCAGCTTACAATCTAATTTAGACCTACACCACTGATGGTGGGGCTTGACCACATCCAAAATCCCCTCAGCCTCCCAGAGTCCCTAACTTGTTGCCTCCATCCGGTCATCTCTGGTCTCATTGCTCCCAGAAACGCCCGTAAACAAAATAATTCTTGGAACGCCACAGAAAAAAAAATGTGGGGAATGCTATCAAAAACCTCTAACTGGTGTTGAGTGTTGAGCTCAGCAAACAAACTGAAGGGGAAGAAGGTAGGATAGGCTGTGGAGGATCCTCACAGAATTCCTGTTGCCTCCACTACAAACATGTCCACATTAAAGATACAGGTCACACTCTGCATGCATCCACAATCTTTTGCTTTCTTATGACACAAAGATGTTTACGTAAAGTGTGTGTGTGTATTTATCTAGTTGTGATATACAGGAAAAGAGCAATGATAGTGCTGTCCCGTCTCCATGTCTACAATTATCTAGCATGGCCTTGAATTGATTAATATTTTTTGCATGTTCCACTTCTATATCCAGGCTATTCCAGGTTTTAATGTATCTACATGGAAGCTGTATTTCTTTACATCTCTCCATGTGGTTTTCATCTTTTTACCATGTCCTCTCATACTTCTTGAATTCCAAACATACAAATCCACTCTGTCAACATTCTCAAGGTTCTCCGATGCTCAATACACTGCTCTTAGATCACCTCTTTCTCTTCTTCCCAAAATAGGTAGTTTCAGTTTTGAAATTTTAATGTGGGGGGGGAAAATGTGCCAGGCAACAAAGGCCATATGGCACTATTGGGGTAGCAGGACTAGGTGGGGGGGTAGGGTCGGGTATGGGTTAGATTAGATGTAGGACGTTAGTGGTACGAAAAGGAAGGGGACTCAGCGAGGATGTCAGCAAGACGAGGGGCACGGTGCAGGGAGGAAAGGTGGGGGAAGGCTGCAAGACGAGGGGTTGTGAAGATGGGACATGAAAGGAGGAGATGAGGAAGGGAGGAAAGGACGCCACAAGATGGGCAGACGGGGGGAGGGGAACGGGACATCAGGTAGGAATGGGTGAGTCTGGTGTGACCAATTCGTAAGCGGGCCAGGGCAGTCTCCCAGCGTCTAGTAGGATGAGATGGGTAGGACCAAGGGGAAACAGAGGGCTTGACAGCGTGGAGTTTATTAGAGGTAAGGGTGGACCAGAAAGATTGCCAGCGGGTATAAAGGAAAGTCCGAAAAACTGGGAAGTAATCAGAAACAGGAAGGGAGGAAGTGCAAAAGGTAGGAAGGGTGAGGGCGTCATGTGCCAGAGAGTCAACAGTATCGTTACCAGGGATTCCAACATGACTGGGAACCCAGCAAAAACGAACTGTTTTGTGACGGACAGAAAGGCGGAATAACCAGTCCTGGATGTCGCGGACAAGAGGGTGTGAAGAGGAAAAGGAAGATAAAAGGGAGAGGGACGACCGAGAGTCGGTAAAAATAGTAAAAGAAGAAGTGGTGAGGCGGAAGATGCGGCGGAGGGCAAAAAGAATCGCGAACAGCTCAGTAGTAAGAACACTGGCTTCAAGAGGGAGGCGGTATTGGAAATAAGTGTCAGGAAACAGGACAGCACAGCCCGAGCCAGTAGAAGACTTGGAGCCATCTGTATAAACGTGTATGCTACCAGAATGAGTAGGAAAATGAGCCGAGAAATGGGAGCGTAAGACACAGGAAGGGGTATTAGATTTCGGGGAGATAGGGAAGACAGAGGAGCAAAAGGAGAGGTGAGGGGAGAGCCAGGGGGGAGTAGAGGAAACAGAGAATGGAAGCGGATTAAGGGAGGGGGAAGAAGGATGGGACAGAAGGACACGCATACAGGTGGGGAAGGGAACAGGTAAGCGAGGTCGAGTGGCAAAGGTTGCAGAGAGAGAAGGAGGGATACGCAAAGCGGAGGAGGGAAATTGAAGGGAACGGGCATAACAGCGGAGGGAAAGGAGGGCCCGGCGACGGGGAAGAGGTTCAGTTTTGAAAGTCTTTCCTCATATGTTAAATCTCTCAGGTTCGCAGCCATCTTGGTTGCTACCCTTTGTATTCTTTTAATCTTCCTTATGTGTGTGTGTGTGTGTGTGTGTGTGTGTGTGTGTGTGTGTGTGTGTGTGTGTGTGTGTGTGTGTGTGTGTGTGTGTATGTGTTGAGTTTACCAGAGATGTATGTAGGCAGTGACTAAATGAAAAAGTAGTTGGGCAGAATGGATACTACTAACAATATAAATAGTATGAAATTACACATGTACAACAACAACAGTGAACCCGCGCACTGCCAGTGGTATATATACGTCCAAGGGCCAGACGGGAAGCGATGATGTCGTCGTTTCCCGTCTGATGCACGGCCTGTCATTGCCTGTCACCACACGTCTTCAAGGTTGGTTTTAATGCCTTTAAAGTGCTCATACATAATTTTTATTATTTTTCCCAATTATTTTCAGATGGTTTTTAAAAACGTTGAAAACTGGCTGGCGCTGGGGATAGGTTTACGTTGAGAATGACTGGCACAGTGCAGATTAAGAAAGTATGAAAAATTAATGAATAAACTGTGTGTGTGTTTTCTGTGATTTGGACATGTGGCTGATAATAAATATTCTCTTAAATCTCATATTTGGATATGGAGATAATTTGTAATGGTTTGGTGGTAGTGGTGTATCTATTTCAGCCACAAACACTGAAAAGACAAACCTGAAACAAACACACACACACTGCTTGGTAGCTCAAGGTGTACAAAGGAGCACAAAGGAAGACCAAAGAACAATAGTTCTACTGGATCTAATGAGGCTGTCCATGTGGCTACACTTCTACTATTGCATCTACACATTAGAGACATAGGACAGCAAAATAGAAGGCTCCTCCCCAGCCATCCCTCCTTGCAGCTGGCTCTTCTTCGGGAGGGAAATGGTTGGTGATCACGAGTTCAGCACGTGATCTTCAAGACCATGGTGAATTACACACACACACACACACACACACACACACACACACACACACACACACACACACACACACACACACACAGAAAAAAAAAAATCTAATAAAATCAAATCATCTTCAATGGTCATCTGCGGGGGACGATGGTAATGGTGAAAATGATGATGATGGAGTGGCTGTTAACTCTTCCTGCTGCTGGGAATTAGCATGCACAGTCTTGGTAAGTGCATTATACATGGTGACAGCCGATCCCACAATACCAGTGACATCTCCCGCATTGGCTGGCAGAATGAGGGTGTTGTTCTGCTTGGCAAGGTGCTGGAAGGCCTGAATGTAGGATTGGGCAGTGGCTAAGGAAGCAGCATTGAGACCTGTGAACGACAGACATGGCAATGAGTAATACCTCTCTCTCTCTTTATCTCTCTCTCTCTCATCATTAGTATTTGTATAAGAAAATATATTTCACTGCATACATTCTCAGAACTGGCAGTAATTCTTTGTAACATATCCTCTTGTAAATAGAGAATTTTCACACTTTGTAGAATTTTGAATAAAGGAAATTGTCGCGGAAATACAAATGAAAATAAACACGAAAAGAAAGAAAAAATAGATGAATAGATAAAAATTAAGAAAAGATCAATAAATAAGGATGATGCTCGTAAGATAAAGGTATAAAAAGCAATGATAAACATAGGAGGAAAAGAATGAGAAAAGAAGACAAAGTATGGTAAAAAAGTAAAGATGAACTCCACTAAAAGTAAAAGTAAGATGATAACCACAACACAACTCTTCTCTAAGGATACTACTACCATTCCATAAGACACTAAACACAACACCTCATCTCTTGCATACATTACCTTCCCTTCCTAACCTTAGCACGCACACAAACACAGCTGACCAACATCAACACACACACCAGAGTCGCTCTCTTCAAGATGGCTATTGTGATTGATCAAGGTGGAAGAAGACCCAAGGAAACCTAGTATATATACAGGTAAGAGAGCTGTGCAGTTGAATAAGTCCTGTCTCAAAGGAATAGCTAAGAAATAGTCTAAAAAAGTTCAAAATGCATAAGGTAACCAAACATGGCCCACCATTCAACATCCGAATTTGAGGGTTTCAACAAGTCTAATGAAAAGGATTTAGTTACCAAAACAAACCAAAAGTGAGTAATAATGCTAGAGGAGACTGACCATGAATTAATGGAAAAGATGGAAAGATCAATGCACATATTGGAAAAAAATAACACTATATTGAAAAATAGAATTAAATGACTTAAATGGTAAACAGGAAGACAACGAAAAGGTAGTGAAACTTCATGAAGAAGTAAATGCAGGATGCAAGATGTGGTAGAAGGCACAAGAAGAAATGATAGAACTAAGTAAATACACAAACACACACATGTTCCTTCAAGGCTAATGTGTCATTGTCCTCACCTTGTTTGTGTGCCAATGCCTCACTCACAATGTTGAGTCCTTCGGCTTTACCCTTGGCGCTGTTCACTTGTTCAATCTTGTCGGCTTCTGAGGCAAGGATGCGAGACTTCCGTTTGCCCTCTGCCACATTGATCTGTGGAAGTTGATGGATTAAACATTTATTATTCATATTTTTTCTCTACTGTAGAGTTAGGAAAGAAAAAGTGAGAGAAAATACTGTTTGGGGATTTAAAAACATTATCAGTGCCAAAACTGATCCCTGTGGTACTCCACCTTTTACTCAATTTTCCCTCCATTCTGATTTTTCATCCTTTACTACTGTTCTCATTACCCTTCCCTTCTGGTAATCTTCCATCCAGTTCTTAAGTGTTCTCTTTAGTCTCCAATTTATTCCAACTTCCATAGAAATATGTGCAGAACCTTATCCAATGCCTTTTTAAATTCTAAATATAGTATTATTTATAATAAACTATATATATATATATATATATATATATATATATATATATATATATATATATATATAACCTATATAACTATATAACACCTATATAACTATAACAAAGGCCTATTTTGAGGAGAATCTGGAAAATTAATTTGTTTACGTGTGTGTGTATGTTTAGCTAACTAAACTAACCTCTGCCTCCCTCATTCCCTCAGACTCTAGGATGGCTGCTCTCTTTCGTCTTTCAGCCTCTACCTGCATCTGCATAGCATCCTGCACTCGCTGTGGCAGCCGGATGTCACCTGGGGAAAGGCAAGGGTGAGGGGTGAGGCATTACTCCTATAAATTCAAAACATCTTGTGCACTATGTAAAAGTGAATTCCTGCAGTACTTACGGATCTCATAACGCAGTGAGGTGATGCCCCATGCCTCTGAGGCTTTGTTGATTACATCCACAATGTTTAGGTTAAGACTTTCACGCTCACTGAACACATAGTCCAGTGAAATCTTGCCCAATTCTGACCTGTGCACACACACCAGGGATGAAAAAGAAAAGTTCTCATTAATTAACATTAAATGCAGTGAATTGCTTTTATCAATCTGTGATGTTTATGAAAGTAAGTGCATAAAAATTTCAAACCTAATATCTCTCTCTTTCTCTCTCTCTAAGAAAATAAGAAGCTACTTTGGAAAGAGGGAAAAGGGAAATGGTGGGAGGAGAGAGTGGTATTGGGAGGATGAATGCTTGTTGGAGGAAGTTATGAGGTGAAGAGACTCTGGAAGAGGTATACTTCGACAGTTTGATAAATGTAGAAATGAGAGGGAGGGCAGTAGTGTCAAGTTTGGGAGTAAAAATCAATACTCAGCGACCATGTCCTCAGAGTGAAATAGAGGAATGAGATAAAGAAAGCACTAGGAAAGCTGAAGGTAGGAAAGGCTCCAGGCATTAATGGCATAGCATGAGATATGCTTAAGTTTGAGGGAGATGTAGTTGTGGAATTGTTGTTTTGCACATGTAAGTTAGCTTTGAAGCAAGGTAGGGTCCTAGAAGAATGGAGGAAAGCCATCATTATGTCTTTTTAAAAAGGAATAGGGATCAGAGACGATTCCAACAGATA